>JAGDQM010033795.1:0-13489 GCA_017580835.1 Termitomyces bulborhizus | reverse complement strand
TCCAAGATTGTCAGAGGAAGATATTCCTTGACTAAGGCAGCAATGGTACAATGAATACAGTGACATTGTAAATGGCACCAAGGAGGAATTACCTCCTTGGAGAGAGGTGAATCATGAAATTAACCTCATTGACAAGTCGTGACAGTACTTGTATTTTATGCCATGTTGCCCGCGGTCTTTACAGGACCAGCTGAGAGCAAAAATTGATTGCTATGTTCAGGCTAAGTGGTGGGAGCCATGTGCAGCTGATCAAGGATGGCAACACTGTGCCATCAACAGTGTACAGCAACCCTAGAGCATGGACCATCATTAGAAAATTTGCTGTTTCTGATATGACCTTGCCCAATGCCAAAAAACAACTTTGCAAACACCTAGGAGACCACTGTAATGAAAATGACTGGTAGTCAGCACTCATGGCTATCATGGATGCTGAGGGAATTGCTAAAAAGGCACAGCAGGCTTTCAATACACTAGCAACAAAATATCAACTCCCAAAATGCACCATTTGACTCTCAGCTCAATGTCCATGCCCCTAGCTTGAAGCTGCTGAAAATGATCTAATAGAAGCTGTAGACAGGTTGATAGAAAGGAATTGCATATTTAGGAAGCCACTCACTCTCAAGGAATTGTTGAATCCTGCTGAGGAGTGCGAAGATGCTCACACAAAGTATGTTGAGGGGGATGAGGCTGCAATTGTTGCTTAGGTGAGAGCAGAGGCACAGGAGAAGGTTGATAAAGCTATTGTTATTGATGATGACTCCAAGGATGATGAAGAAGACAACAATACCTGTTCTCATGCAGAGGTCATTCAGATGTGTGAAAGACTTGAGAGGCTGTGCTTGAAGTATGGGGATTTGGAGTTTTCACTTGACCTACCTAAGCAGTTGAGGCTCTTTTGTATATGCAAGCAAAGTATTTGGTCACTGCCAAGGAATGCCCTGTAACCTGAGTAAAGGTTAACAGACATGAGGCATGGACATTATAGGACTCAGGGAGCACCACATTGGGGCTCACTCTGTCTTTTGCTCATGTAATGGGAATAAGGGTAGCCCCATTGGCTAGGCTCATAATGCTACAATTGGGAACAATGAGAAGTTGTTCCATGGTGAAGTATAGTACCCAAGTGACCATAAATGTCCCTGATGAGTATTGAGACATCTATATGGATGTTGCAAATTTTGACCAATATGACATGATTATTGGTACACCCTTTATGAGGGATAACAAAGTCCAGTTGGACTTTGCTAATGATCAGGTGATCATTAATAGTGTGGCCACCCCAGCATAGAAGTTGGAGTTGGACAACACTAAGAGAAGCATCATGATAAGAAGCTGCTGTGACTGGCAGGGCCTCAAGTTATAGCTAGGGTGGATGTTGAGAACATTGAAGAGGTGCAGACTGTGCTTAGTCTGCCCCCAGATAGCCCTGTGCTGCTAATGACAGAGGAAGAGTATAGGGATACTCTTTGAGAGGGGGAAAAGTGGGGCTTAGAAGCACCACAATCCAAGACAGAGCATAAAAAGCCATCCAAGCATCAAGTATGGGATAAACCCATACAGAAACTGATATGGGACTTGGAAATAGATCCAGGCAGACTGAGTATAGTTGGCCTACATTCCAAGGAGAGTGGTATAGGAGTGCAACATCTTATGAGGTGAATGAATAGATGTGTAAATTCTGTAAGAGCAACAAACATAGTAGTAGAAACAACAGTGGAATAACATATTTGATTGTAATCAGCTGATAATCTGAATGCCTCGTTTGAAAATATCAGTACTCCTCTGAATAAATACATATGTTGATTTAATTTTCATTCCTATTTTGATAGAATCCACCTTCAGAGCAGCAGGCATAAGTTTGAAAATGATCAAGCTAAAAATAAATTATTATTATTACTCAGATGTATGCTTGTCTCCAGAGAGAGATTAGTTACTAGTCTAGTAGCCAGAGAAAGAAAGGCCCTGGAGATGCAAGCCCCACACTATGACGAAGATGATGCTGAGGATATCTCTGTGTTCACAGGCAAAATGGTGTCGGAATGGGGATACCGAAATACTGCAACCGGGATTATCATTCATTGGGACCACGATACCTGAATAACATACTACAGCATGGGCAGGAGTCACTCCACGAGAAGGTATTGAAGCCGAGCAATTCGGGTCCTCCCCATCCAAACAGCACACAACTGTTGTATCTTTTGATGCAGGGTCTATGCTCAGCCAATACTCTACCCCTAAAATACGAAAACGAAACATCAGC
The DNA here is from genome assembly GCA_017580835.1 of Termitomyces bulborhizus. NCBI lineage: Eukaryota > Fungi > Basidiomycota > Agaricomycetes > Agaricales > Lyophyllaceae > Termitomyces > Termitomyces bulborhizus. Next base: position 11,229 of record JAGDQM010033795.1, on the reverse strand, counting down.
CCGTTGAATCCAGAAGATATTATCATTACCGTGATGGTGGTATCCTAATGAAACAGGTATCACTGTAGGAACTCTGCTGGAAATCAGACTTGGAGTAACAGGACACAGGCAATGTATCCCACCCATCCGTCGTGTGAACCACTTTTGGACATGGAAGAATGATTATCAAGGAGACTGATTGGACATCTATCTACCCACCTCGAAAAGCTCTTGTTCCAAGCTCCGAGTTTACATACTCGGCAAATTCTTTATTCTAGGAAGAGAATTGAAAAGAGGAGGTAATACGTCACGAAAGGCATACACCAAGCCTGGGAGCACCATATGAATACGTCCGGATTTCTCTGTTAATGTGTTGGGGGTGACCATGACCCGAATCATGAGCGCTATCGACCGATGCTTCAAGAAAGTTGTGTCTCAAAGTTACAGCTGCGAGAGTAGCCAACGCTCCGCCGAGTGAGTGGCCTACTGTAACTAATGAGAAATCGGGGTGCGATTTGATTTGTTGTGTGACGATGAGCAAAACTTGTACCACAACAGAGTTCCAACTAGATACAGGAGCGAATATGAGCAACGCAGACGGGCAGTCCTTTTGTCTCTTACGCGGCCAGAAATCCGCTATGCACTCGTACGCTAGCTAATTTTCGGTTGACATGGATGCCTCATTGACCTATAATCTTGCTCACCTGGTACAGACACGCCTGGAATGACCAATGGGACGAGCAGCAGCTGAGCATCGAGTAGAAAATCAACTAGAGAAGCACTAAAGGTGATTCTTGCTATCAGGTGCCAACATCATCGGTGATGCTATCTCGGCGAATATCACCTTCCACGAAGAGCGACGATTATCTCTTTCCGATTCGAATCTCTGGCGACAAATCCATGGATGTCTGTGAGCTCATTGGAGAACTGTTCAACAGCGTGATCAGCTTCCTGTAGGTGATGTTGAAGATGGCAAGAACATGTAAAACGAGTTTATTCCCATTCGGACGTGGGCACAGACGACTATAAGCTGAAGACGCATATTTGAAGTAATGCAAGAGATCATCAAACGTTGTATCTGTTTCAAATGTATCGCATTATCTGCCAGTCAGGATCTTTCACGCACATCGAAATGATGCATACCAGAGATAGTTGTGCGCTTCGTATCAGGCATTGGTCATCAAAATGAGGAAATCAGTAAGGACCAAAGTAAGACTGATCATGACTGTCCCTATCGCATGAACATACTTTAGGGCCAACCATCACGCGCGCTCTCAGACCCTTGGACGCACCTTAAAGTTTGCTCGCATAAATTTTTATTTTCCTTTTGCCACAAGCTATCAACAACTTTGGATAACTTGTTCGATGACATATACTATACTCAAACTGGATTAAACATGATCGCAGGCAATACAACTCCCTTAGTAATCGAGAGATTGATGGATGATGATCGAGTTACTTCAATGGCAGTTACTCCAATGGCCGTTACTAGAACGTTGTGGTAACAGTTGGTGCTATCAACGGTATGTTACGCCTTATTGCGTCTCTTGTGTCCGAGAAGAAATTATTGCATAACACTCTGCGTCATATAAAAAACCTTGAACAAGTAAATTATACTATTTATCTTTTCACCCCCGCTATCGCAGAATAGAACCGACTCAGTCGTGCTTGGAGAAAAGTCACTTGCTATGAACCCTTCTGCACCACACTTTCATCAAGCTCAATGTGACTGCTATGGAATAGCTTTCCCCAACCCTATACAAGATATCTGGAATTTGTGATAACTTCAAGCAGAATTCGTACAGACATATCGATTCCAAAGTGATGTGAATAAATTTGCCGATGGTGAACATTGGAATTGATGGGATACGATTGAAGACCCTAAGTTGCTACATCATACCCAATTCCTCTCGATCCACCTTCCGAGCTCCTACTGACTGTTTCTTATGACTTCAAAGGAATCAACATCAACACCACACTGACCGGCTGAAGTTTGCTTCGAGCTACTTGGTTTAAAACTACTTGAAACTGTGGCTAGAGGAGAGAACACCACCTCGGTGATTATTAGTGCGACCAGTCAGGTTCATCGCGTGAATCCAGCAACTTAGAACAATCAGAATATACGTCCAACAATATACTGACCCAAAGCTGCCACATATGATGGTCATTTATGTGCATCCAGGTGAGTACTCAGCAACAATCAGTCCTGTTCATCGATTCTATCAAGCCCGACAGCGAAGTCGCCGGGAAGAATGGTCCAATAGAAAGAGCCCGAGTGGCCACAGGAACCTGAGATTGAACACACTGCCCATTCAAAGGTTATCAAGCAAACTACCCTCAATCTCTTGTACGAAGATGAAATGAACATATGTAGGGTACCCGCCATGTTTACCTCCACCTGATCCAGGCTGTCGAGACCCAAGTCCTTGTGCAATCTCGAAGTACGAGAGCCACCAGACAGCGTCGAATAAATAAATAAATAAACACGAGGAAATACTCACTTTCGCTGGCTCTACCTTCTCAAAATTGAGGACACCGCGCCTAAATGGGCTGGTGTGCAGCGGAGCAGTCCAAGTGAAACGAGGAAGGGCTGGAGCGACCAGACAAATGAAAGACGTTGCGGAAACTCCACTTGATCAAGAGCAGTGCATCGGTCACTTTCTTGCATCAATTTACTGTGGTTATACCGGGCTCTCGCGATACCGTCTCGCACTGTGCTTGTCGCAGCAGTGATAGACATCCCTACACATACCGATTCAGTCCCTTGTAGTTAGCTTGCTTGAGTTTCTGCCTCCCCCTCTTTTTGGAGGGTAAAACTGTACTCGAGGCCCTTCTACAAACTCGAGGAACATGTTTCCTTCCTGCAACGCACGGTCGAGCTCACCAATTCTTTCTCTTTCAAATCACTCTCTTTCCTTGGTCCCCTGTCAGTAGAAGATGTGAAGTTCGATGTTCGCATGAACGAAAGAAAAAGTCATTGAAAAGAAAGAAATCATTACATGGTCATCAGAATTCGTATACGCCCTATGCCCGATCCTCCAATGCCTCGAGTCTCGCAACCTGTCTGCGATACAATGCACTCATCAACACTGATGAAACTTGACATCCGATACGGTCAAACACTCACCTATCTCTGACGGCCTCCTGCCACCTCTGCAACTTCGCCGTCTCATTTAACTGGAACCCATAAATCTTCGGACGGTACCTCTCTACCTTGAGTGCCACAGAAGCCGTACTAATCGACTCCCCACCTCCCTCCGTCGGGGCCTCCTGCTCCTCCCTCATCCTCTTCGCCCTCCTTTCGCCCTCCTTCATCGCCGGCCCCAAGTCCGATGGACCACTTTTCGGCGGTATGAGGCTTGGATAGACAAGAAACAGGAGATGGGGGAACGTTGTACCGAAGAATGCTCCGTCGATGGAGCCGTGACGAGTGGATTTGGGGGAGTAGAGATCTTCACAACGGCCGCAGTAGAGCTTTACGGACTTTTCGTAGGGGACGTCGGTTAGACCTACGGGTAGGAGGGGTTGTAGCTGACAGAATACACGGGGGCATCGTCCAAAGTCAGCGCGTTTGTATTTTTCAATCTGGTAAAGTTAGAGGTAGTTCAGGAGAGATGGTGTCAAAAGCACCATTTTCTGTAACCCCCGTGCGGTGACGATCCATCGGGCATGAATGAGCCCGTAGAGAAGACGGGCCTGGACGTCGAGAGAGCCTCGTAGTTCGTCTTGAACGTCATCATCTTCTGGCCAATTGAGTTCAATTTCAAAAAGTATAGAGAGAGATAACTCGCCCAAATTGTCGGTAATGAGGTCGAGAGCTTGAGAGTAATTGGATACCTCAGTGTTGAGACCAGTTAAATTGAAACGATCAAGAATAAAGTCTTCATCGACCTCGCAAAAATACTCATTGCCTTTGGAAGATAAAAACCAGGATATCCACTATATCGTCTAATGAGCAGCATTGGTAGGAAATCACCAGATGCACCTACCGAACTAAAGATATGGTTTGATCTCGGTCACAGAAAGGAATTGATTATCAGACGAACCTAGAGTAATCGGAGTCGGACCCAGAGGTGGCTTCTTCCACTATAAGTATTACGTAGTTTAACGATGAGCTCTAGCAGCAAGTAGAGCACGTAACTTGTTAAGAGAACTTAGAGATGGACGAGGCAATGAGGAGATCGCTTGGGCAGTGGGTCGCCCACGCGTCAAAATAGTAGTAAACAGCACTTGATAAACGGTCGAGTTTGAATCTGAATCGTCCTCGCACAACGCGTCCAGCGAGACGCTGAACGTGCATTTTCACGAATTGGACAGCGAGAGCTCGTACTCGCTGCCATCATCACCACGAGACCTGCTTAGATTATGCGAGCTTGAGTCTTGCTCTCTCAGAAACTAATACATGGCGACCTCACAGATGAAGACCTCAGTGAACTTGCATCCACTTTCTCCAGACGATAATGCAGTTAGAAGTCGACGGACTCGGACACAGACAGATATATCTATACGCCAGCGGCAACCGACCATTCATCATTCATCAGCTCAGCTTGAAGTTGATGACCCTGGTAGAACTAATTGGGATGGCAGCGTGCGAGGCTATAGAAAAGGAAACAAGGACAGAACTAATGCGACCACACTCTGGGGTCAGCCAACTGTCCCTGCATCCGTCTTCGTCGTCGGATCGTCTAGTGACTCTACGTCATCCACTACTCATCACTCAAGCATTGTGAACCCAAACGTCGTCGTGACCAGCGGTTTGGATGGAGAAATGTATCGTGCAGGTGTTACAGCTCAAGTTCTTGCCATCAAATGGCATGAGTATTCCGACGACGCCATCCAAAGTGCTATCTCGAACATTGGTAGAGTCGATTCCTCCACTGAAGTTATAGATCATCCCTATCATACAGCACTTCGAATACTTTCGTCGGTGCTGCATAATTTGTCACGCGCTAGACTTGAGCTGGAGGAGAACAGGAAAACATTACAGGAGAAGGAGGTTGCGCGACGTGAGAGGGCAGACGCGCTTCTGAAAGAACTACCGAGCTCTGAACAGCAAGTTGCAAAACGTGTTATTCAGTCACTATTCGCTGATGCGGACGAGTCTCGATATCAAGTACAACGGCAGCCGAGTTTGATTGTAAGTCATGCAACGTCCGATTTTACGATTCCAACTCAGGGAATTGCAGTCTCTAACAGAATCACTAAGTGAAGCTATAGCAGATCATACTTCATTTACGCCTAGTACCAGTCTTACGGAGTCATCAGTGCTGACAATCATGCCAGAAGAATCAGACTCTGCAGTCAAATCTGCCGATTCACTCGCCCAATCTGCCACCCTGACGACTCCTACTGGTCCAGAAACTGTTACATCAGTCGGGGATACAGGAGACTTAGAAGAGGGCCGTAACGATCTCACTCTGGTGCCCCGCCGAACGCGTCAAGAACGTCTTTCATGGATGAATAGCTGGTTCGGTAACGGTTCTAAGTCTCGCTCTCGAAGCGGAACAAGTTCACGGACCGAATCATTGAAAGATCCATCGACATCCGAAGAGCCTTCGGTCGATCCGCCGGTCCCTCCACACTGTACTGATAGTCACAAGACCAAGACCACGAAAAGCGTACTTGATACCCTCGGGATTACTTCAAACAAGCGATCGAATACGTCAGATACCACTGGTCCTCCTATGACCGTGGCAAGCTCGGATACAGAATCCATCATCTCAGCGCGTACAACACCTCCGACATTGTCCAACGTCACATCAGCTGTATCATCGCCGATGCAGCCCAGCTTCTTACCTACCCTCGCCGCACCCCAGCTCACGACCTCATTGGATTACCCAGAAGTAGTACAAACACTACAAGCCACTCTAAATACACCTGTTTCGGATGACCCGGCTCCGCGTAAACAAGGCTTTTCCCTCCGTGCCATCGCCAACGCCACTCGGATAATGACAACAGAGTCCGCAAGCATCCTCGCTGATTCGGGACGATACACTAGCCCTCTCATAGCTCAACTCGCATTTGACCTCATCGCGCACGCTCGGGACCAAGGGATCACTTTCCGCGAGCGGCCTAAAGAGCGTCGAGAGCACAAGGTTATTGATGACGCGTCGAAACGACATGTGCCTACGCCGATCATCAGTCCGTCGGACGGGGTAGATGCGACGATAACGCTCAGTCGGACGCTGAATCACCAGATGGAGAACAAGAATAGGAAGGTGTCGGGGAGGCAGGTTGCTACCACGTTTACGTCGCCGATCTTTGGGTCGTTTTTGCCACAGCAGCAGCGCAAGACTGAGCCTGTCGATAAGGCACGTGGGCACGGACACGGGACGACGAATCAGGAGGGGCGGCAGGGAGGTACTGGGGCGGCAGGAGTACAACATGCACAGGAGAATGGGTTGACAGAGAAGAAGCCCGCATCTGTTCCGCTCGAGTCGATTATACCAGCTATGTCTAAACCGCCGACGCAGTACCTCTCTCGCACCTACACACCTCTCACATCGAGGGAGTTCCGATTCTCTATACCACTCCCGCAGAACGCGGCGAAATTCAAGGTGTATCATGATGACAAGAACCAGAGGCCTTTGACGGATCGGTATGGGTTTATGTACGACGTGTCGCAGTACGATGTGCTTTTACTGATGAGGGCGAGGGAGTGCGGAAACACGGCGCCGGCTTGTCTAACGGGTGTCAAAATTGCAGATAGGGAGGAGGACAATAGTTGGCCCGGAGAAGAGGGAGAGGATGAGCCGGAAGACGGGAAAGATGTGATTGAGGTGGTGAAGGAAAATTGTGCATGTGATGGCGAGTCCCCGCCACCGCTGTCGCTTTCGGCAACGGCAACAGCGGAAAATGCGAATGACACAGCGAGTGTGGATGAGCAATCCGTAGCACCCAGCACGAAATCACAGTCTTCATATAACAGCCGCAAGCGTTCGTCAACGCTGGCGTCTTCATCCACCGTCCCCACGTCTACAACATCCATACTCCACGTCACTCCCGACACTCCGCGACACGTCTGTGCCAACACGATACGGAGGCTGCTTGATCAACTCACATCGATCCATGACGCAAGACAAACCGTTCAACGTCGCGAATGGGACGTGTTCGTTCGTCAGCGGAGTAAAGTCAAGCCACTCAAACCACACCTTCCGGGCCCCGCGCCAACTACAATTTCTGCCGCAGGAGGCGCAGCCGCAATCTTAGGTCTCGGGACTGCATGCGAAGACGAGGAGCTCGCGCATAGTGAAGGGCTGATTGGGTTTGCACAGCTTGGGCTTTCGGCCAGCCGAGATGAGCGGAGAATATTTGATAGGCTCGTGAGGAGTGGGATTCCGCTCGTATATCGCGCGAAGGTGTGGCTGGAGTGTAGTGGGGCCTTGGAGATGCGTGAGCCGGGGGTGTTTAAGGATCTTTTGGAGGAACAGGGGAAGGAGGAGGGGAAGGAAGGTGTGGAAGGGGAGATTGAGAAGGATGTGGGGAGAACTATGCCGCTGAATATGTTTTTCGGAGGTGATGGAATGGGGGTGGATAAGCTGCGGAGGGTGTTGATTGCGTATAGTCGGTAAGTCAGATTGACAACTCGAAATCCTGGGACTTATGTATTTTCTATGCGTAGACGAAATCCTACTGTGGGATACTGCCAGGGCATGAACTTGATCACTTCGACGCTGTTGCTCGTGCATGCAGATGAGGAAGAGGCGTTTTGGACACTCGCAGCCATCGTTGAGCGGATATTGCCGGAAGATTTTTTCTCGCCTTCTCTCCTTCCTTCGCGTGCATGCCCCCTCGTCCTTCTTGATTATGTACAGGACTATATGCCCAAGCTTCATGCCCATTTGATTGAACTTGGCGTCGACTTGGCTGCGATATGCTTCTCCTGGTTCTTGTCGCTTTTCACGGACTGTCTTCCCGTTGAGGTGAGTTATCTTGAAGGGTTGCTTTCGCTCAACTCAGTGGCATGTGTTAGACTCTGTTCCGTGTTTGGGACGTGTTTCTTGTGGATGGGCTTGATGTTCTCTTCCGGGTTGCCCTCGGTATCCTACGCAGCAATGAACGGGAGCTCTTGCAATGCAAATCTATACCTGCTGTATACGTGGCATTAGAGAATCTACCGACGAGGATGTGGGAAGCAGACAAGGTCCTTCAGGTGCGTAGTCCACTTCATTGTCTTTACCATGAAACTCACGACGGCTTCCTTCGGCAGCTCGAAATCGAGTTGCGAGGATTGATGACTCATGCTGATTTAGCTAGCAAACGGGAGGTGCATATTGTTACTCTCAGTAAGCTGATCGCATAGAATAGATAGACCACCGGAGTCGTGAAAGTATCTTTTCCGACAATTTGAGACATACCCCTGTTCTCACGTCTAAAAATTTGCTCACAAAGCTCTCCATGCACCTGAATTAAAGATATTGAAAGTGATAACTCAGTCTGTGTGTTCACGACTATGTGTATTCGTTGATGTACCTATTGAAAGTGATAACTAGGATATACGTAAGTCCTTGTGTACTCGTACGCTTGACCAGATGACATACCTCAGTCTCTGTGTTCACGACTGAGGTATGTCCCGAGTTCCGCCTCCGTATATTCCCTCCTGTGACGTCACCTCCTTATTGCCCCGAGTACTGCGATCCTCTAGTCAATACTCCCCCTGGCTCGTAGTACACGTCACATTTCCACGAGTCGGAGCTTTACGCACAACTTGTGGTGCTGTGCCTGCGGTAGTGGCTTGGTGAACAAGTCGGCGAGGTTGTTGCTGCTAGCGACATATTGTATCTTAATTCGTCCCTCCTCCACCTCGTTGCGAATAAAATGGTGTCGTATGTCGATGTGCTTGACCCTGTTATGATTCCGCTTGTTCTCTGCAATGGCTATTGATCCCGTATTGTCGCCCACAAGTTGGGCTGGGTTTGGTACCTCCATTCCGATCTCTCTCATCACTGCGTGCATCCACCTTATCTGCTCCCCCACTCTTCCCAATGCGATATACTCGGACTCGGTTGTAGATGTTGATACAGTCTCCTGGTACTTTGAACTCCAGCATGTTGGACTGCCTGCTTGAATGTATACGCTACCTGATATGGATTTGCGGGTGTCGATATCTGCTGCAAAATTGGCGTTGTAGTAACCTTGTGGTATATAGTTTCCATATCCGTTTCCACCATATTGTAACTTGTAGTGTAACATCACTTTAATGTATTGCATGACATGAAGTAGTGCCAACCAGTGAGCTTTGCCGGGATTTGTCATGAACCTGCTGAGAGAAGTGATGGTGTATGTGATGTCAGGCCTGGTTCCGACTTGCGCATACATCAATGACCCAAGCATTTCCCTGTACAGTTTGTCTTGCATGTATTCACACTCCTCTGCCGTTGCTGGTGCTTGTGCTCATGAGAGTGTGATCCTATGCGGTAGCGGCGTGTATTTTGGCTTGGACTCCATCATCCCATACTTTTCTAGTGTTCGCTTCAAGTACTCTTCCTGGTCCAACGTGATTTGTCTGTGGGCTCGGTCCCTGCTGATCCTGATTCCCAGCATGAACTTCAGCTCTCCCAAGTCCTTGATTTCAAAACGTTGTCCTAGCTCCTTCCACGCTCTTATTCCTTCCTCCTCTGACGATGACATTCCTGATGTGTTGTCAGTGTATGTGCTTGTGATGGTCCTCTCCCCATCTCTAATCCTCACCCTCACTGATTAATCTGCCTCCAACTACTTAGATCCCAGTCTCCTCATGTCGTCATCTAAGGTGCGCCACCAGTTTCTTGCTGCGTCCATTGTCCCGTATAGTGCTTTGTCCACTAGGGACACCAGACTCTTTTCATCATCATTTACTCCATCTCCTCCACTGCCACTTCCAGTACTCCCCCTGACCCATTTGCCCACCATGATATCCATCTCGTATACATCACTTGGTCTGACTTCATAGCCCTCAGGTTGTTCCATCAACGTAGGGACTTGCGCTGGTGTGTTCAGGTAGGCACTTGTATAGTCGATCTGCCAAAGTGCATAGTCCAGCACTGCCCCAATTGCTAGGTTCATATGGAGGGATTTGTATCTGACCACTGACGCATAGGTGGCAAAATAATCAATGCCAGGTATCTGTGAGAAGCCCTTTGCCACGAGCCGGGCCTTGTGTCCAATGATCCTCCCATCAGCGTTGTACTTCAGAGCAAATGTCCATTGATTCTTCATTGTCTGTGCTCCCTCAGGTCAAGGCACTAGCCTCCACACCTTCTGCTCCTTCATCCTTGCCATCTCCTGGTCCATCGGTTTGCTCCATAGATCTGGGCAAGTCATTGCTTCCGAGTACGACTGGGGAACCCAAGTCTCCTCATCAGTATCTTGGACTGTCATAGCAAGTGCACTGGGCATGTCACGCTCCTCATTGTCACTGAGGTCTGTAAGGTCTGACAGGTTGGACAGGTCCTGTGGAAGTGGCTTGGCATCTGATACAGCGTGAGGATTGCCCACCTTTGCTGTGAGTCTGGCTGATCTGCATGGTTCTGTCGTGCAGGGGTTCTCAGGGTCAGGTGGTGGCGTAGTTTTGCCTACTGCTGGCATCTGTGTCAACATGGTGACATTGGTGTCATTGCTCACATCATCCGCAATATTGAGAATCTCAAACAGGTCTGTAGGGGGGCCATTTTGAGAGTCTGGAAGGGTCCGGTGGGCCACACCCTCCTCAAAAACAACATCTTGAGTGTGGAACATTTGACCTGTCATGTGTTCCAGGATTTTATAGTCACCTTTCCTGAAATAGCCTACCAATACCCCTTTCACAGAATGTGGATCAAGTTTGCTGGTGCCATCCTCTCTTGGTACTTTTGCATATGCTGTGCATCCAAACGGGCGTAGGTAGGAGACGTCTAGTTTGTGCCCTGTCCTAATCTCACATGGGGCCTTCCTAGGATGACGAGTTGTTGGGATCAAGTCAAGGATGTGTACAGCTGTCAATGTGGCCTCACCCCAGTAGTGGGCAGGAAGTTGGGCGTCACTGAGCATGCTTCTTGCAAGGTCTAATATGGTCCGGTTCCTGTGTTCAATGACACCATTTGCGGAGGATGAGTGAGGTGGCGTCATTTTGTGTCTGATACCATGTCGTTGACAATAACCGTTCCATAGCTTGTTCTCAAACTCCTGGCCGCCATCTGTCCAAACACACTTTATTGTAAGGGCAACCTCAGAGAGCTGTGGAACTCACACAACTGGCAGAGGGATATCCAAAGTTGTATTAGCAAGTGGCTA
>JAGDQM010033794.1:0-13657 GCA_017580835.1 Termitomyces bulborhizus | reverse complement strand
CAAGTAAATATGATATTTTTCCTGGGAAAAAGACAAGCAAAATGATTAGTTTTTCTTATTTATATCTCAAGAAAAACTCAAAGAAAAATTTATTATGTTACTTGAACAAAAGTATCATAGAATTATAACATTTACTTTTCTTTCTCTGAAAATTCATTTTATGCAAAACTTAAGAAAAACATGTTAGAAATCACATGACATGTTTCTAACATGTTTTTCTCAAGGAAAATCTACCATTTCCTGCAGTGACAATGAATAAATGCAACTTGGATAACCCAGCAGAAGAAGAACTGTTAATGACCCATTGCAATATTACTTAGGCATTAAACTACTAAGTGGCCACCAATTGTTTAATGACCAACAACCTATCTAAATGAACCATTGACCTAATGACTTCATACTAACAGTTACCATTTAACAACTCTGTCATATCAGTTAATGGTTGCCTGCTACCAGCTTAACAGCAACTGACTATTGACCTGGATGATCTCCAGCAGGACTTTGACCTGCCTAGTCATGTAACCAGTAACAGCCCCTAATTGGCATCTACACCAGATCATACCCACTTTCCCATTCAACTACAGAACAATTCTTTTTCATTTTCATTCAGTATTGTACCAGCCTCTATTACTCTTTATCATATGCAGCCACTACAGTTACTCTACTTACCAGTTTCCCCTTTTGCTCATCTTAACATACATATAAATACTGCACTGTCAGTAGCCATACATCATCAAATCATACCAGTCTGCCCTTGTCTCACTTCAGACCTAACTTTAGATCTCTTTTTGACCTAGTTCCTTCTATCAACTAATTTGGGTTTATCCAGTCAAGTCATGTTCCTGCTCACCCTCTAAGCTTAACAGTATTGTTAAGCTTAATTCTTGTCCTTGTTAGTGCCATCTAGGCACCCTAGTTTTTGTTATTGTTAACACTTGCACCTATGGCTAGCAACTCATATACTTTGTTAACCTTGTACCATTTAGAATTACTAACAACCGTTTGGGTCTTCCATTTCACAGATCTCCTCCATTGACTACAAACCAGTAGTTACCTAAACAACACCACCATTTACCACATACCTATTTATCCCATTGCTTAACAGCACTGACAACATCTCTCTTACCAGGTTTTTGGGACTTTTGCTGACTCTTTGTAAGGGGATCACTCACAATGCAGGACTAATCCCACCAGGCAAGGTCAACCCAGAGATTGGCAAGCAAGGGCAGAGGCAAGCAAGCTGTGAAGCAGGCAAGCAGAAGCAACAAGGCAAGCAGAGACTCACAGAGATTGCAAGCAAGGCAGGAACGATGCTATGGAGCTTACTGTTGGCTTACTGTATAGACCAGGGAAGCACTGTTATTGTTAGGTCAAAGAGTATTCTACTCTCCTGCTTATATACATATATAGGTGGCTTAGTAATGCTAATGTGGTAAGCAGCCTAAGTGACTAAGCAATGAGAAATCAACAATATGTAAAAGGAGAAATAGAGTCCAATGACTACAAAGTGGTGACTAATATCTATGGGAGGTTGCCAGAGCTAGTGCAGCCGGTTGGTCCATAATGCTAGATATGATGCAATACATACAACTAAGGCTGTATAGAGTTGACTATCCAATAAGATATTGGATGTCCCCTTACACTCCCCTCATACTATGTAATGTTGCACCCTTGCCAACTCACCCTATCTAGTTAGCCTTGTTTGTTTGTTTCCTGCATGGCAGCTAGGCAGCAAAGCAATGCATGAATGCAACATACCATCCTTCTTTGGGATGCACAGCAACAGTGCAGCTTGATCAGCCCTGCACATAGCAATAATTTTTTGCTCTGAGCTGGTTTTGTAGGGACTAGAGGCAGCATGGCATAAAGTATGAGTACTGTTTTGACTTGTCTATGAGGTTAATCTCATGATTAACCTCCTACTAAGGAGGGAATTCTTCCTTTGTACATTCACAATGTCATGGTACTTACCATACCATTGCTGATACAGTCAAGAAATATCTTCCTCTGAGATTATTGGAGAAGTCTCTTTCCACTTCTCCTTCTGCTTCCATGGTATACAAGCCTTCTTGTGTTCATCTTGGATAGAATTAGTCTGTCCATACTTCTCCCTCATGGCAGTCAGATGAATTTCCAATTTGTTCAGTACTCTGAGTTGTGTTACAGGTTCCACCTGTCCTTCTGAGTTCTATTGAAACTCGTTGGTTCTGACACCTCATCCTATGTTGCCTTCCTATAGCACTCACTTTCAGCTATAGGCCAACTATACTTAGTCTGCCTTATCAAGTCTATCATGACTTGATTCCATTTGTTGGGCATCCTTGGGTCTACTCCCCAATTCCATGTCAGTTTCTGTATAGTTTTATCCTATACCTGCTACTTAGACAGCTTCCTCTGCTGCTCCATCTTGGGTTGTGGTGCTTTCATGCCCCATATTCCTCCCCCTTGAAGAGTATTCCTATACTCTTCCTCCATCATTAGCAGCACAAGACTATCTTCAGGCTGGCTGGCTCTAGCCTCTGCTGTCTTGGAGTCCTCAACATCCTCCACTCTTGCTATAGCATGAGGCCCTGTCAGTTATGGAGGCCTCTCATCACAACTCTTTCCCATTGTCCAGAAGCATTGTAGATGTCCATTGGTATTGTCTAGCCCCAGTCTCTGCACCAGAGTGGCAACACCATTAATGACCACTTGGTCATTAGCAAAGTCCAACTGGACTTTGTTATTCCTCATAAAGGGTGTACCAATAATCATATCATATCAGTCAAAGTTTACAATGTCCAGATAGTCATCCTGAAACTCCCCTAGAATCTTTATGGTCACTTTTGAACCATAATTCACCATGGAATGACTACCTATTGTTCCTAGCTGCAATGTTATGGGAGTAGCCAATGGTGCTACTTTTATTCCTGCTACATGGGCATGCTTACATGCATCCCTTGAGTTTAGGTACCAGATTTGTGTCGAAGATGTCAACAATTTTACCAAGTATGGGTTATGAACCTGTCAAAATGTCATGCATTATTGTGTTTGGGAGAGTTATGGTTTATCCCTACAAGCCACATTAGTGGACACAAAATGTCATGGATTATAGTAGGTTATGGGTTATAATAGGTATGCAATAGGACAGAGTCAACTGTATGTAGTTAGAGCCTTGTACATTTGACTTCTTGTTGAATAGACTTTGGATTTTCCTCTGCCAAACATGTGACTGAGCTACAGCATCCAGAGGTCACTCTTATACTTGAGCAGTCTGTATCTGTGTCTCCAGAACAAGCAGGTGATTCCAGGCTTTGTTCTGAGGGTTTGTGGGATGGTTGTCTGCAACATAGAGGCTACACAAGCAACCATAAGACATATGTTATTTGTGCACTCATCTCTGCAACAAAGCAGACATTAGTAGCATTATGTCAAGATATGCACATCACACCAATAGAGATCCTCGGGTCAGTTGTGTAGTAGTTTTAATTGTACATCATGCAGCACAATCTCCTCAGATACTTGTCAATGTTGGGGTCAAAGGTCAAAATGAGTTTGAAGTCATTCAGAACTCTTTAATTTTCGTCCTGCATCCAAAGATAGTAAGTTTGTGAGTGCAGATAATTCATCACAAACTTACCTTTCAACCAAAAGTGCAGCCTTGCCCTCATCATGGCTCTTGAGTAGTTACAGTGTTCAAATCAAATTTTGAAATTGGTTGGATCATTTTTATGATGTTCTTACATTGTTTTGCCAAAGAACATTGTTCCTACACCCAGTGGTAGAAGCTTTCTTATTTTCAGACGACATACACATTATTACATGGACTGGAATGAGTAACATTAGCCTTCAGAATCAGTGTCCACACCCATATCCATGTCTCTAATGCCACCAGCACCATACCTGTTTGTCCGAGCCCTGCGATCAACAATAAATTCATTCTCGTCCTCATCTACGTGTTCGAAGCCTCTAGGATTTGTCATTTTCCAATCACGGAATCTCTCAACAGGCGACGCCGCATGCGAAAAATCAAGGACTTCAATCAAACTCCCACCCTCAGTCGTCATACAGACTCTTCCAACGGTCTGGTCCCACGCAATGGCGCCAAGACCGTGGACCCGGTACCGATCGGCAACCTCCGGCCCAATAGCGAGCTCAGCGTAACGATAGTCGTTGTTCCTTTCGACAGTTGACTGGTTAATCACGCCTGGTCGAAGGTCCCGACTTGACTGAGATTCGGAGCTGATGTAACGACGTAGAGATGTCAAGGCAGGTGTGGCAGTCCGGTCATCTATTTCAGTCGTGTAGACGAGGGAGCGGTATACCCCAGGAAGAATGTGACCAATGTATGGGTCAACATCAAGTCTACCTCGTCCCGTGACCGCCGTGTCGTCACGAAGTTTATAGATGTATCTTGGTTTGGCTGTCGGCACTTCTTTTGGCCATATGTGCCAATGAACGACATATCGGGGTGATGTCATTTCGGCAAAGACAGAGATCGGGGGCAAGGGTTGACCAGAAGCTTGGAGAGTGAAATCGCTCTGACTATCCAAAGGCCAAATATCATCCGTCATATGAACAACTTGAACATGACCTTCCGTAAGTAACCGACCGACGCTGGGATACCCGAAAGTGACTCCTCCTTGCATGGTATCCTTCGGCATATCCAATATTTCTAAAGCATGGACATGCCTTTCAGGTATACGATGAGGTTCGTGGAGACTGGACTTCGACACTTGACCGGTCATGATCGTGCGCCAGATGAGTACTTGATTCTGTTCAGGGATATGACGAAAAGCTCTGACCCGTTGTTTCTATGGATAATTCAGTCAATGTAGACAGCGTGTCTAAACCTGACACACCATAGTCGGATAAAGCCTGCCGGGACCACGTGGATATGTAAAGGGTTGGCAGACTAGAATGCACTGTTGTTGAGAATGTTCTAGGTTGACGATAACTAGATAATCCTGATCGTATGGGAGAGCTTCCTGAACAATACTTGCGTATGCGACGCCTGATTGGCTGTATAATGACAGTTGGGTACTAGCTGTTCTCAATGGCATTCGCACCGTCTGTGTGAAAGGCTTGTATCGACTGTCTGACGACAACAACTTGTGTTTTGTTGTTTCCAAGTCAGTAGGATCCCGATGTACACTTGCTAATAGCTCGAGCGTGCCTAGATCTACATGAACACAGTTCAAGAAATGCGAAATTGAAACAGAGGGATCAATAGTAGCGCTGCCAGCAAACTCTGCCGGATCGACACTACAATGAGAGGATTACTTGAGTATGAAGAGATTTCCGGTTGCGGTGTAGACTACTCACTTTACTGGCCCGCCCTCATCGAGGACTCGAGATAGATGAGCGATCATGAGTACAGGCTTATCTTTATAAGTCATATATTTGGCCTGAATCTGGTAAGCTTTCGTTGGAATTTGACATCTGGCCAATATATGAGGTCCATTTGGATGATCGAGATGGTATATTGCGATGAAGAAACGGTAGCTATCCCTGATTGATGCAACGAGATATTTACCGCCAGGAAGAAGCTTCATTTCAAGCACTTCTAAGTTCGCGTCGATAGACATCGTCGAAACGGGAGTAGGGTTTCTCTTGCGCCAGTTGTCTTCCAGAGAAACTGCTCGCGAAACAAGCTGCTCGAATTCGTAATCAAAGCTCTGAAGGGAGTAGCTAAATGGGCGGATTGGGGGAAGGGGAATTCTGAGTTCTTTCAGAAAACGTATCCATATCAAGGGTTCGTGGGTGAGGTGGAAATAGTATTTGTTGACCTGTAGAAGTTCTGTCAATATTGCAGAGAATGATCTCAAGTAGAACCTACTCTTCGCAGAGCCAAAATATCCTCAAGCTGTAGGTAGGGACTGATATTATCTACGAAAATATCCAGAGGGATCGTTGCTGCCGCAGAGGTAAGGTCTGACTTGGTGAAAAAGCGAGATAAACTTTTATAGATTCCCGATAGCATTTTCGAAAGATAAAGAGATCTAGACGTAATGTTACTGAGTGGTCGGTGATCGTACCCAACTCATGCTACTTTGGGGACTTTATAGGTATGCATGGGTGTTGTTGTTTTGAGTACTGGATATGAACAAGAGCCGATTCCCTAAGCTTAAGCTGAACAAGGAATTGCCAAGGTAACTAGGATATCCGATCGACGTCATTGTAAGTTTTGTTTGGCAATTATGCTCCATATAGACAAAGTGGACGTAAACTTTAGTGATTTTAAAGTTCGTCAATCAGGTGGGCTGTGGTGTCTGGGCCAATTGGAATTGGTGACTATATATGGTACCTTACCCCAAATGGCCACTAACCTTACTGACTATCTAGGGAGAGACGGCTCCATCAGTATCTATTTTCCCGCGGTCAATCCAAAGCTTCGGACCTGTTCATATCTTTTATTTCCACTGCTTCTCTCTAGCTTTCAAATATGTAGTATTGCAGACTTGTGAAGGATATTACAATTCAGAAGCACAACTGGGCACTTCGCTCAGTCTACATATCCCCAATCTTGTTAATCTCTAGGTATACTTTGGTTCAAAAACTGCCTCAATGTTTGGTCTTTTTGTGAAGATTCATATGGTGTGCAACAATCACCCAAGCAAAAAATTGAAAAATATCATATAATCTACAGCTACATCCAGGTTTCATAATAATGACTAGATTATGTGATTTGAGCAAAAACTTGCTGATAAATAAATCAAACAAAATATTCAATCTTCATATCTAGTAATTGATATGGCCCCCATTTGCCTTTATAACTGCTTTGATCCTTCTAGGCATGCTTTCCCTGAAGGTTTGGCATATCTCTGGTAGTATTTTATTCCACTCCTAACCACACTCTCCCACAACTCATGCACTTCTTAATAGAATACCTCATATTCCAATGTAAACCCAGAGGGATTGAGATCAGGGGATTAGGTAGGTCAGGATATCACAATGATGTTGTTGTCAGAAAACTAGGTCATTGTAAGGGGACTGGTCTTCAGATAGTGTCCAACCCTAGCCTTGCTCAGCCTCCAGACTCTGGCATCTCTCTAGCAAGTCTCCTGGGGCCACTCAGCCTTTCCTACTCTCTTCCCTTGGTGCCTCACTTTATGGGTCAGCAGGTTGCCTTTGGACCCACACTATTATTCAGTCTCCAGATGTTCTTCCTGGCAGGTGTTATGACATTGGCTGGCTTACTCATGCTGATATTTGCTTACCTTATGGTGCTTAGTACAGACCAGGCCTATTAGTCAATGTATTGTAGTAATAGGTACTACCAATGTAGTATATAGGTAGTGGGATACAAAGTATCCCCACTTCTAGTAATAGCAGTTCTTTCAGGCCTATAAATAAGAACAACTGTGAGTTCCATAGTGCCAGTTCATGGCTGCCCACCCCCTTGTGCTTGCTTTGCCACTTGCCACCCTCTGCTTGCCTTGCTCACTGACTGCCATTGCTGCCTACCAGCCTTGTGGGGTCCTTGCCTCATAGGAGTAGTCCCACATTGTGAGCATCCTCTCACAGGTTGCTCCTTCTTATTCTGGGGTGCTGGCCAGTCTGCCACTCCAGCCACCTTCACCAGGTCCATCTCTGCTATTCCATGCAAGATGATAAGTCTGAGATATTCTACCTGGGTCTGTTCAAATTTGCACTTCTCAGGTTTGAGGTAGAGCTGGTGTTGGCAGAGATGTTCCAGAACCAAATATACAATACAGCAGTGCTCCTCTAGGGTCTTTGTGAAGATGAGGATGTAATTGAGGTACACACACACTACTCCTTCTGCAATGAGGTTATGGAAGATGTCATTCATCATAGTTTGGAACATGGTGGAACTGTTGGTGAGGCCAAAGAACATGACCAGCAGCTCAAACAGTCCTCAGTCTGTCCAGCTGCCTTCCACTCATCTTCTTCCTTGATGCGCACATTGTTATAGCCTCAACAGATGTCTACTTTAGTGAAATGCTGTGCCCTATGGAGGTTATTGACAAGTTCAGAGATGAGGGGAAGGGAGTAGCAATTCTTGACAGTGAGGGCATTCAAAACCCAGTAATCTTGTACCAGCCAAAGGGAGCCATCCTTCTTTTTGATGAAGAAGACAGAGGCCATTAGGGACTTAGAGGGGCATATTTGACTAGACTCAAGGTTCTCCTGGAGGAAGGCATCAAGCTCATCCTGCTTCTTTGGTGCGAGAGGATAGGCCTTGCAGTTTGAGGGCTCTGCATCTGGAACTAATTCAATAGCATGATCCCACTGCTTGCACTCTGGAAAGGAGTTAAAAGAGGTCTCAGAGAATACATCCTCAAAATCATGAAGGTAGTCTGGCACTGCATCTTGGAAGGATTTTGGCTGCACATTCTGGGTGAAGGCCTCTGCCAACTGTTGTGGGGTGGTTTGGCTTGCACAGATCTTGGCAATAGCAGGTGGGTATGGCAGTAAGGTTGCTAGAATTCAATTGCCTTCCTCAATGACTTTATCTAGGGTGTCAGGCTCTAGCACCCCCTGCAAACTGCTACAATCAGTCTGTTCCAGTTTGGGGTCACCTCTCTGCCCTGAAGCATCTTTGTAAGGGGCCTCCTTCCAAGGGAATGCCAAGGGGAGAGGGTTCAACAGGTCCAGATCTGGGTAGGGCAGGGGACCTCATCAACAGGCTCTAATGGAGGCTTGCTCTTGGGCCTGGGCACGCTGCTCTATCTTGGCTTCCTCTGTGCAGGTGGAGCAGTGACATGGGCATCAACTCATTTAGACCTCTTGGGTAGCCCAGTCAATATTTGAGTTATGCAGGTGTAGCCAGGTATAACCTAGAATAATGTCCTGCTTTCCTAGGCTAGTAACAGCAAACACTGCCTGTTTGGCATGATTGCAGTAGCAGAGAATGCACTCTGTCACACACCAAATAGAACCAGCTTCATTGAGAGTACCATCAATGTTGTATACTGGGATAGGTTGAGCAAGTGACTAGGTGATCAGCTGGCCACAAACACTGCATCTATAAAGAGTCCAGTGGCACTACTATCCAAGAGGGCCTGGACTTGCTGTGTATGCTGGGTGTCTATGGCCACTAACTCTACCTCAAGAGAGAGGGAGGTAGCAGAAAGGATAGATGCCACTGTGTACTGGTGGGGAAGACAGTGTTCCTATCTAGGGATGTGCATGCAGGGAGATAGAAGCAGTTTGGTGGGAGAGAGGGTAGTACATCTACAGAGGTCTCAACTTATTTGTGCACAGAAGAATCAAAAGAGGGGTTTGCATTTGAAGATTCTACTAACAGACATGCAAAACAGTTGGGACTATGCTGTGGAGGTGTACGGTCCATCCACTGTAGTGCTAAAAATCCTCTAGCACATCCTCTTCTACATCCTCCAGTGCCCTATCCACTATCTCTGGGGAGGGTACCTCCATGGCATCCTTAGCAATCAGGAGCTCCATGATGAGCACATCTTATTTGTTAGCAGACAAGTAGCAGATGTTAAGACCTTCTAGACAGCTACAGGCCCAATGGCCAGGCTTTCTACATTGGCAGCATGCAGAGGCAGGGAATCCTCCTTTCCTCCAGGCCACATCAATGTCCATGGGAACTCCTATAGAGATCTTTGCCAGTGGAGCTCCAGCAGGGGCCCAGGGGACTGGAGCCCGTGTTGCTGGGGCTGCTGCAGGTGCTTGTAGTGGGACAGGTGTCCAACAAACAGGTAGCTTGGTGAGGGAAGCAAAAGGTAATGGTGGACATAGCCAAGAGGTATGGAATGCTTTAAACTGCTAGTTGGCATAGGCATTTTGATCCACCAGATGCACCATTGCAATCCAGCCCTCTATGTCCTCATCCAGGGGGTGTCCATCCACCATGCCATTAATCCGCTTATAGATTGATGGGTCAAGCTCACATCAGAAATGGAGAATTAGCTGTACAGACCTGGGAAACCCCAGATAACAAACCAGCTGCTTGAACCCATCAATATATGCATCAAGGGTGTGGCTCTGCTAGTGATAAGAAGTGCCCTCCAACATGAGGGCTACACATTGCACCTTGCCAGGGTATGTGAACTCAGAGAGGAACCAAGATTCAAAAGCAGCCCAGTCTAGGAACACGTTAGCATTGTCCTCCAGAATCTCCTGTGCTAAGTTGGTGCCACAGCCTGCATTCATGCACAACAATGCCGACTTGATTGTCCATACCAGATTGCTGAAGGAGAATGCATGCAAACTAATATACAGCTTGCAGGCAATCAGGAATTGACGTCCTTGAGCTCATTTGCCATCAAATGAAGGAGGGGCAGCCTTGATTACAGACAAGGTTTTGGAGACAATTATTGTTACAACAGGGGGCAGCAGGGTGACAGTTGCTGCTGGAAGGACTCTAGGTGTGGAATGGTCTGGAGTTGGCAATGGGGGTTGTTGGAGAGAGCAGAGGGGCTGGAGGTGACCCCTAGTGAAGTGCATGGCAGAAAGCTGCTGAGAGAGAGCAAGCTGGGTAGTGTTGGAGGTGGAAAGGCCCTGTTCTACAGCCTGTAACTGGGCATAGGCATTATCCTGAGCAGGGGCAGAAGTGCCTGGGGCAAGAGGGAGGTCTGAGGCTGGGACAGCAGGCATGGTAGACAAGGGACCAAGGAGGGATTGGTGAGGGAGCTAGCAGGCAGGAGTGGGGCCCTAGAGGCAGAAAAGAGGCAGACAGGGGAGCACAACTGCTTGGGTGAACCCAGACCAGTTAGGAGAGACTTGTTCTACTGTAAGGGCAACCTCAGAGAGCTGTGGAACTCACACAACTGGCAGAGGGGGATCCAAAGTATATTAGATATAATATACATATGACAACAGTAGCTGACTACACACCTGGCAGAGGGGGATCCAAAGAGAACAAGTCTAAGGAGTCACTCTGCCAGATGTTCATAGAAAGATGTGAGTCACATGACCTCATATGACCCTGACATGTGATGTAGGTCAGATGATCCAGTCACCTGATTGGGGTTATATGACATGGTTACATGCCTGGCTATGATGGACAGCGAGCTCTGCTGGTGGGCTGAGTTGGAAATGAGGAATAAACAGTGAGCTCTGGTCATTGTTTCATCCCTCATTTGAAACTCCACTAAGGGCCTTCATCACTGTGCCAGACAGTGAGCAACACATGTCTAGCAATGACCAGGAAAGTGGAATTGGAGGCTGGGACCAGGTATGCAGTATCTGTAGGAGCAATGGCTGGGCAGGTAGAGACCAGAAAATGAGGGGGAAAGTGAGGAACCATGGGGGAAAGGGAGAGAAATGGGGAGTCCCCTTATACTTCCCTAGCCCGCTACACCCACCCTACCCCTACATGCCTTAATTGGCATTGGTCAGGGACTACCTTCAGCATCAGCACTCTACACATTGCCCCTGCCATTGGCAAGGCCCTTCCCTAGTAGGAGATGACAACTCCTGCCCTGGCCTTTGTTTTTCCTAGATGCATCCACCTCAATTAGATCACCTCATTGCTTGGCTTGCCTGCTTGCTTTCTGGCTTGCTCGCTTGCTTTCTGTTTTGCTGCTTGCTGCCTTGTGTGCTTGCTGCTTGCCAATGCTTGCTGCATACTGGGCCAGGGACTTACTCTGTCCTGACTGCCTTTGCAAAGTCAAAACTCCTTCTGCTGTACTCTCTTAACAATGTTGATGGCACTCTACAACTATGACACAGATTAAACCACTGATTCTCCCCTGGGTTCTCCTTATAGTCCAACTCTACTGCTGCTCCTTGCACTGCTACTCTACCACCCAAATTTTCTGTCTGTCAGGTTGACGGACCTTGAGGGGGTGATGTAAGGGGACTGGTCTTCAGATTGCATCCAACTCTAGCCTTGCTTAGCCTCCAGACTCTAGCATCTCTCTAGCTGGTCTCCTAGGGCTGCTTTGTCTTTCCTACTCCCTTCCCATCTTAATGCCTCACCTTATGGATCAGCAGGATATTGAGAATGCACATGGTAGTCTGGGACCAGGAAACCTCATGTAATGATTTTTACTTGAGAAAAACATGTTAGGAATCATATAACATGTTTCTAATTGATGTTTCTCAAGAAACTTACATAATTTCCTGAAATGTTTGTCACTATGGCCATGTATGGCAATTAATGTCTGATTCCTGGTACAGTACTGCATGAGTCACTTGGATAGCCATTGTTTTGAAGTGACTTTGTTGTTGATGGTCAATGTAAACACACCATGGTCACTCCTTGTCACCCGACTGTTCTTGGAATCATTGGTCATTTGGCATATCTTTCCCGAAGTAGTGGTTTCAGAGACACTCAAAAGGTTACTGTTAAATTTATCTCATTCTTCCCTCAAGTTCTCACAAGATTTGGCTCTGCTCGAGTCTGTGTGGCCGCAGAATTACATGGTTTCACCCAACTATATACAAAATGGGAGAAAACGAGCACACAAATCTATCATGATCACATTGGACGCCGTAAAAGCTTTCGAAACACAGGTAAAATCATATTTCCTAGGCTGACTTGTGATTGTGAACAATGCATGCCAGCCAAAGCTAAGTTTTCTGCATGAACCTTATTGAACTTCGCGGCAACGGGTAACGTTGAATAGCTTCGACATCTGCTACCTCGCATCAGCCAGTGCCCAGGAACTAAGTTGATTATAACTTACTTACGAGTCTCGCGTAGAGGTAACGAGAAATGATTTCGATTAGCTGTATTAGAATACCATCTAAAAGTTTGCTTTGGGATCATCGAAGGAGATACTAGGCTTACAATGGAGGAGCTTCATGCTTGGCCCTATATCCACCGCACTGCATTGTTAGAAGGGGGTGCCCTCTTCTTGAACCAATATTCAATATACCATTGAGCTTCCTCCGTTTGAAGCTCGTCAAGAATCTCTTGCTCGGCAGGGTAAAGCTGGCCAAGAGGGGGAAGCTCTTTATTTTCACTGTACTCCACTCGATAAGTGAACAGATATTCAACAAAGACTTTGTGACGCAAGATTCCACATGCATGAGGGATGTCTAGGCCTGTTGGCTGATACATGATGTATCTGACTAAACCCTCAAGAAGGGTATGATACTTAGGGACCAAGATACCAGCATTGAGAGGGGAGAGACGTGGTCCCAGCTCTAGAGACTGAAATCGCTCTGTCGACTCGACGGAAAGGCCAAAATATGATTGCGGCAGGAGCATTATCCACGTTGGGATTCGATCAAGTTTATATGGATCATCCTCAGGTACGTCACGATGCTTGAGACGAGTACCAAAGAGAGGACCAGGAAAAATTTCGAGCGAGTGCTCCGAATGGCCCGTGAGGTGATAATCACCTTCTCGCAATACTGCAGCAGCCTGCTCCAGAAGATGATTGGGAACAAGAATTTGCTGGTCAAAGAGGTACATTGGCACATTGTGAGCATATCGCATAGCATCTTCTGCCCACACGGTATTCTGCGGGCTATGAGCAGAGGGGTGGCTTTTCCCCCTTCTTCTTTTCCTTAATTGGTCTTTCTGGAGGCCGATGATGCGTTGCTTTGCTGCCTAGCTGCCGTGCAGGAAACAACAAACAAGGCCAACTAGATAGGGGAGCTAGCAAAGGTGCAATGTTACGTGTGTGAGGGGAGTCAGCAAAAGTCCCTGGACCCGATAGAGTCGGTAGCGTTAAGAGGAATGGGATGTAAACGGTGATGGCGTTAAGGTGACTACCGGTTTGTAGTCAAGAGG
>JAGDQM010033792.1:0-13911 GCA_017580835.1 Termitomyces bulborhizus | reverse complement strand
TCTAACGAATCCAAAAAGTCCTGGACTCTTTCCCCATCGAAGTATGGTGCGTGCTTATCGTTCGGAATCGGCATTGGTACCACCATGCTCACACTACTCCCCGCCACAGACGTGCTCATCGAATCCATCATCCCTCCACCTTCCCCCTCGCTTCCCAAGGACCTTCCCCTGCTCGAAATTCCTTCCCCTGACATTCTGCCTCGGTTTTCCTAATGCGCGCGTGTTTGTTATGTCGAAGTACTTATTCACCACCCCTGTCTCGGTCACCAGTCTGTGGAAGAGGGGTCGGCTTCCTGATAGTAAAAAGGTGTTAGTACTTCGTGAATAAAGGCGCGTCTGCAAGTGAATGATAAAATCGTTTTATTGTCCTATTTCTCGTTTCTGGGCGTGCGTCGAAAGTAAGACGCGGTTGCGTAGTCGGGCCGAATAAGCCTAGCCGTCACAGTTGTCACAATACTCCCTCTTGCTTCGTCTTCACCACGTCGAGCCTTTGTCTCCAGCCGGATGACAACAGGAAACTCGGTTTAGTAAACACAAAGTCGTCGAGTTCTTGTCCCTCAGCCGAGCGACAAGTGAAGATTCTAAAGTCACTATTCCACAACCCTAGAGTGGTCGAGATTCGATAGCCAGTAACCGACCAGGAAGAAAAGGGTACGTCCAAGTAATCAATCAGATAGAGACGATAGCCCAGACAGACAAAGTTCAACAGGACACGAAGTTTCCCGATAGCCCAGACAACGGAGACCAATGCCAGTTCCAGTCGATACAGACGAGACAAGCTTTCGATAGCCCAGACTGACGAAACCAGACACCAGACCCAGACGATGAGAGCGATTCCACGTAGTCAAGACAATGAGAGCGACTCAGAAGTAACGAAACCTAAACTGGGGAAAACTGTCTTTATTCGTATCTGCTAGTTCAATTTATACGTTTTTCGAGTCCCCTCCAAGTCACCGATCTAATGCCGATTTCGAAACCGTCTGCTGGTCCGTCTCATAATAAGGTTTACTCTTCGTCATCGAACCCCCCCTGCTAGTCCGTTTCAAAATAAGGTTCTCTCTCTTCGTCATCCTCTTGTCATCTTTATCCTTGCCGCTATTTCCCCCTTCCTTTCCGCATTCTCCCCTTGCCCAGTTCTTTTCTCGTTCAATCCTTTCCCTCTTCCGCACCCCCATACTTGACTGTTTCTTCTGATCTTCCTTTTATCGTCTATTCCCTCCCACTTATTGCTGATCGAGCCCTTCCCCTTCTACGTGATCTAAATCTTCTTGTTTTATGAGTCCTTCCGCCGCCCCTACCACAACGGTCCTTGGCAAATGATTACCCATCTCTCGACCCTGGCGCTGCGGATATTGCATGGAACGTACAGGTCGGTGGGCAGCTCTTATTAGCGCATATCAACCTGAGGAACCAGACTCATACTATACATCGCTACTACTGCCTTGGTACCATTGCTCAAATACAAAATATGTGCTGCGTCCCCGGACTCTGATGACAACGAGAGCTTTGGACACCTTTGAGTTACCAATCAGTTCTTTCTAGGAATACGAACCTTTAGGTGGTATCCATGACATGATGCGAATCAAAGGCCGGCGATGATGATAAATAGTTAACGTACAAGATGATCAGACTTTCTCTCCCTCATGTCTCCGTCGTCATTCTGTTCATGCTCAACGTTGAAGCACAGCAATTTAGTTTCGGACCAGTATACGGGCCGTGAAGTATTTGTTGACATGTGCCCAGTGTTGAATTCCATGCTGCCAAACATAACTTCGTGAGGGGTCCTTATGTAAAATAAAACTAGAATTGCGCGTCTGGCCGCGACGGGAAGAGTTATCTATGGAGCAAGGGCGTGAGTAAAAAGCTGTCATGACTTCACTCCGCACGGGAAAAGTGAAAATGCAAGAAAAATGAATTCAGTTCTCCGTTCTTGACCCGTCTCAGTGGTTCCTTTCGTTCGACAAAAGTATACCAAAGGAAACGAAGCCTGGTTTTTCAACGAGACGTATCTCTCCGGGATGTGAAGCTGTCATCAAATCGAGTCATATAGCGCAAAAGACATACCGATGATTACGATAAGGCTGCGGAAGTGTCATACGTACAGAGACACTGGTATCACCCGGGTCCCGATAGAGTTGGTCCAGAGATGTGGTCGTCCCCAGATAAGGCAGGTAGAACATGCATGGAGGTGTCCACGCATGAACGATCAGCAAAAAGCGTTTTAAGGCGGCGACAAAAATAGACATCGGCCAATGGTTGCGGAAAATGAAAAAAGGTTTGCAACAATCCGAAGGGGACACTAGGACCGTATCTGTAATTGTCTTGCTCCTTAGACCTCAACGATCAATACCCTCGTTTCGACTTGCTCTTCTTCGATGTATCCTTGTCTCGTCTCAAATGTCGATCCGTGGACCGTGGACCCTGAGTGCCTGAGCCGCTGTCATCCGGGAAAATCACAACCTGTGACATACATCTCCACTTGCTTACACAGCTACTAGACAGCATTGACACCATCTTCTTGTTCGCGGTAGATTAATCTTCCTCTTGCGAGTATTTTGCCCCTGAATGTCAAATCCACGGAGCCTACGAGAAACCGGAATAATGCCTGACACCTGCTGAGGGAGCCGCGCACGGATTCTCGTCTCTATATAAATTGTTATCAGAAAGCCTAGATCTTGCCCAACCTTAGTCTTCCCAATGATCACCTCTTCTGCTCTCGTCTTTTTTGCCATATGTCTGCCCGCGTTGGCAGCCCCACATCACAAAGGTATTCGTATCGTTGCTCCGCCAAGGCCAACATATACAGGCATCCTGCAAATCCCAGGTAACCTACATCATGATGTTGGGTGTTCCAATTGACCGACATTTAATGCCAGAGCGCTCCCATCCTTTCGTTGCTCCAGGACAACATGATCTTCGTGGGCCATGTCGTGAGGAGCTTTCACGACCTCAGGTTGGATTGACAGGAAAACATTTGATCTTTCGCAGCGGGATTGAACACATTAGCTAACCATGGATATATCCCACGAAAGTTAGTGGATTGAAAAATTGTCTCTACATATATTTTCTAAATCGGTGAAATTCTCAGCGGCGTGGCTTCTTTCGAACAGATTGTCGAAGCTACTACCCATGCCTTCAATATGGATTACGATCTTGCGTCTGGGTTGACGGCTTTTGGTATAGTGAGGATTTTTTGTCCGTGCGGCGTTGAAGTGAGAAACTCAAATTTCAATAGCTGGCTCGAGGCAATTCTTACACCAATCAATTATCAATCGGCTTAGACACCCCCCTAATCCCCCCTCTACCTGGAGAAATCGATGGAAACATGACTCGAGGCTTGGCTGCCCACGGCCGCTTCGAGGGTAAGCATATTTTGTTCATGAAGATCTACTCGTCTGAGACTCGGACCTAAAGGTGACGTTTCAATGACGCGTCAAGATTTTGCTATAGGAGATAATATCAACTTCCAACCGAATCTGTTTGCCGAGGTTCGTGTCCGGTTGTTCTTTAACTGTTGAATTTCCCATATATGTACAATTTACTGCGTTCCTCAGCTCCTCGACATTGTCGCTCAAGTCGGGAATGATTCTGATGTGACCGGTCCGAAAAGTATCGTCAACGAAGAGGCGCTGTCTCTGTTCAAATTAAAACGATTCAAAGAGAGCCAGAGTCAGAATATCGAGGTTAGCTGACGTTTTCTGAAAATGGGTATTATTGATTTCCAGTCTACACCAGCTTCAATACCACATCGGGAGATTGCTTCTTAGTTACGGCGAGACTGGATTTACGCTAAATTTCTTTGCCAATGGCAAGTCGGCTTGATCATGTCTTCTCTGCAAGGCACTGAACAGACTCACTAGGAACTGATGAGAAACTCTCTGTCACTGCAATGACTTCAATTTTCCGTGATCAGAAGTTCGCCCCCAATTGGTTTAGGCGTTCTTCCCCGGGCACGATTGATATCATCGGAATCTCTGCAGTTCAAGTCTTTGACATGAATCCTGTCCCCCCTGGCGCTAATGCCCCGAACGGGACGTACATTACTGATCCACTTCTCGGCGTGAGTGCAACCTGTCTTCGTACTAGCTTAGGCCAGATTCTAAAGAGTCTTCCAGAATTGCGCCCTATATGATAACTTGGCGGCTGATAACGTCCCAGGCGTCCTTCTTAACACCACGGGTATCCTGAAAGAAAATGTTGATTTCTTGCTGAATGCCATCCATACTCTCTTCCCTGATTGCCCCCCTGCCGTTCCACACGGTGCCGCTAACGTCTGATCAACTATCCTCAGCGTTTATGTCTTACCGCTGCGACAGGATTTAATCCCTTGTTGTAACGTTTCTCGCAATATGCTTATGCACACTCTGGAATGAACCCGACTCTGGATGCGACCCGATATTTAGTAACTTACTCGGTTTAAGTTGTGTTTATTAGTTGTCAATCAAAATTTTAGGCCGATTTTCTAATGTGTGGCGTCTCCGGCTTTCTCCCTGATTGGCTCATCTTACAAGTAATCGGCCCACACTCCCACTCTCGTTGCAACATTATCATATGACTGCAGTAGAATCAATGATAATATTCCGGACGTAATACTTCAAGGGCCAGCTATGTCACCGACATGTCCGGGCACTAGGGTATATACGTCAGACTATTATGCCAAAAAGTCATGCGTTATCAACGGGTCAACCTCTTCGTTGTGATATGCATATGACAGTGGGCGCTCTGAGGTTGATTGACAATCGATGACGCTATCCATTCAAAGTCCGAGATAGAAAGTTAAATTGTATCTACAGAGTCATGTTACATGAAGTACAAGATGCAATTGGAAAGATAATTTATGTGTTGTATATACAAATGCAATGCAATGGACCAATGTTCCCAGAGGAAAATAATGCAAAGGTATAACAGTGGCGAATCAGAAGGTGTTTGCGCACCGAGGTGCAAATACTGAATGTTTGTCGCCACAACCAAGGAAGCTAATGCTACTGTTACGAGATGGACCGAGGAGAGATGAGCCATGAATAAGGGGACACGATTCAGGAACAGTATTGCCCACAGCACTGGATAGCTGGAGATCTCGGCAAAACTCTTGAAGACGCTTCGCTGCCTCCAAACGCTCTTCCACCTCTTCAACATGAGACAGAGACTGACCATCTGCTGTCACTGAAACATCAATCCGAGTGAGTTTTTTGTAAAAGTCAGGGCCACGCTCTACGCGGAGGCTGAGGAAATCTTCGAGCGCCGAGCATACGTCAACGACGTCGTCTTCGTAGCACTGCATTGACAGAGTTTCTATGGGAGAACCGGCAAGATTAGACATAGTATCAACAACACTGTCCACCGGGAAGAAAGGGGAGATGTGTAATTTGCGCAGACGCGGGAGGGGAGTCACAGCCGGTGCGGCAAACACGGTGTCTGAGACTGAGGTGGTGAGGGAGAACTCATCGACGGTGGGACCAACAGCGGCCATGATGCGCTCGGTACAGAGACCATTAAATTCATCGGTTTCGTGGTAGCAACTACCGAGATCGAGAACCTCTAAGCGGCAGGCGACGGGGATTGTTGCCCACCGATTGTCTCCGAGATGGGTGTCACGAATGGTAAGTTTTTTAAGAGTAGGGATGCGCAGCAAAGAGGGAAGTGAGAGTTCCGGGCCGAGAACGTCGTGATCGGGAATGTCGTCATCCCCTACTACTAGAGGGATGTATGGATAAACTCCCTCGAGCTCCGGGGCGTGCAATCTTGAGCGCGTGATTCTATCGAGCGAGAGTTGTTCAACGCGAGGTGTAGTTGCAGCGATGGAAACAACAAGTCTTTCGCTCCTGGACTGCCCATCAGTCTCATCCACAACAAAGGCCCATTGGTACATACAAAGGAGAGTACACCTCCTCGCTACAATTCGCGATCGTCAAAATTCTCAATTCTTGTAGGTATGCAAAGGGTGTAATAACGCTCTTGTCCAATGAACCGGCCATTCGTAACGTGAGCTTCTTGAGACGGGGTGAGGCGATGAGGATGGAGAAAACAGCATCAGATGCAGCCCGAGGATGCTGGATATTGAATTGTTCATCACTAGAGCCCGAACGAGTGCACAGGTCGAGCTCTTGAATGTAGTGGCAATAGGTTCGGGGAACGTTTTCGAGGAAGCGTTGCAGTCGATCTAAACTGTCGAGACAGACACTCTGTAAAATGGAAATGTTCATCAAAATGCAAATGCCCCTTGTGGCTATATGACACACCTTGAAGATCGACGGAACGCATATCTTGTATGTGGTCACATCTACTCTGGAAAAGAGTCGAGCAGTGTCCGGGTCTAGACCGTCCACGACGGCAAGTCTGATTTCAGTGGGAAGAGTATGCCATGTGGATGTGGAGGAGTTAAAAGCCATTGCAGGTCGCAAGAATTGTCACGAGAATAGGAGAAATACGAGAGTGGGTGTTGAATGAGGGCAAAAGAGGAAGCCCGCTTCGAATTCCTTTTGTACTTCAGCCATTCCGAAGACATCGATTTCGACCTCGTCGGGCGAGCTTATAATTTGACCTTGTTTTGCCACCAGATCTACATCCAAATGATGCTGTCAACTTGAACGATCTCCAAATGCTGTGCTCCTTGCACAGATTTCCCCAAACTGAGTCTAACTTTCTCTTGCGGGTTAACCCGCTTGGGTTCTCGTTGGCTCAGCTGTCAGGTCACTTGGCGAGACTCGGTGGATCTTTCATCTTCTCGTCAAGATTAACTTGGAGCATTCAATGCGCAAAAAGCATGGCTTCCGTCGTCCACGGTCTGCGATCTCTATGATTGTCTACGATTGATGCCTATGCATTATGAGGAAAGCGAGATCCTTCTTCTGATCAGCCATTGTTCTGGTGATATATCCAACAAATTGTTTGAAACGTTCTACGCTGATTATCCAATGTTCCGCCGGAGGCATCCCTCTTATGTGACAACTAGAAAATTGGCGATACTCCGAACTACCTGGACTATCGACTCCGGGCAGCAACGGCGGTTTAGCTGTCGCCCAATTTTCTGGTGACACTCAATTTTCCCGCGACCGTGTTGTCATGTCTTACCCGAACTTTTTGGCAGCTGGAGGTAAGTGGAAAAAACATCCATCATTGTTTCCTCCGGGGATGGCGGGAGGTAGATATACCGATGACGTCGGGAATTGCGGCTGATTTTTCACATACAGCAATGATCATACCACTCTGGTCATATCGTGCTATTGTTCTCTTTGGATTCCTTGTACCAGACAAACAGGCTCTGAGTTTCTGTCCTGTTTCCTGGTCCAAGACGTCCTAAATGAGAAGGTTCATTTGCAAATCTCTTTCTTCGTTTCTTTCTGCACGCTTACAAACGGTGGACAACTGTGGGTCACATATTGCAAATCCAGTTATCCCAGCCAACTCCAGTCCTTGTTGGACCCCAGATTACTATATCTGTTCTTCCTCGCGCTGACGATCATGATGTCAGATGCAAAGATCCATACTTTTTTTCTCATAACAGAACTCGATCGCTTCGTAACAAAAATTGTTTTTTTTTGGGTGAGATAAAATTGGAGCATCATCGGACAAATGCCCTTGCCCCAAAACAGCGGCCGAATAAGGTCGTTATCGGCAGAGCCTGTATCGATCCGGGCTTCCGGTCATCTGTTGTCCCCGTCCCGTCCTGTAGTCCAACGATGTTCCTTACACAGCCGCTAGCTTGCTACATCGGGCCACTTCCTTCCCCGGCTCTTTTGACACCGATGTAAATTGCTTTCCTTCCGATGTATGTCGGTGTAAGGAAAAGCTATTTTCACTTATAAGTATTCAAGAATGCTTCGCTTACGGAATTGGGATCTCGTGGTTACATACCCCATTTCACAAGGTGAGGGCTATGATATGGCTAGTGCACATCATTTCAAATTCCCAATTCTGCGCGACGGTGACCGCGTTTACCGTTGTTCACTGGGATCAAGGTCTTTGCACCCACACATGTGATGATTTGGTGATTGCTCGCCGTTTCATTAATGTTGTGTCTGTATAGATTTGTATTCCTACAATCCTGTTGTGTTTACCAAATATCCAATCATCGATAAGTTAGGATCCACTTTGGTTTCCTCGTGATGTATTCTCTTGAGCAATTCCTCCTTGGTGCCATCTTCTAGCAATATCTGAGAGCTGAATGACCTTGAGAGACACCTGAGCAGCAAGGGGCTCTTCTGACCTCCCGCCGGCTCCATGCATATACACTGGATATTGAGCCATGAAGATGCCAGGTCATGATGAGCACGCCTATCATTTCTTCCTTCAATCTGACCCTGGTGCTTTCGTCATCCTGCAGTCGAAGAGACAACTTTCTTCGAAATCACATTTGGGTTCAATAAGAGGTGATGGCTGAATAGTTCAGCTGCATGGCTAAATTGCAGCATTAGTGTGCAAACCTCTTTGAGATATATCTGCTCTGCCCTGAGTTATATGAGTTTATGGCCTTGGTTTGTAAGCTATCATTTTTTTTGTTGATGTTAGGTTTGTTTTGTTCTCTAGACAACATTGTTGCGCAGTCAAAACTAAATACTGGTAGTATGCTCACTTGCAAATGGTTATTGATAGAATTGTAAAAAAAAAATCAAAGCCACACACAAAATTATCCATTACTAGTCTGCTTTGTATTGCACCTACACAACAAGATGAATGTTTGCTTTCTTACCTAACTTGTCCCTGAAATTGAGGCGAAAGCCTTCAGGAAGCTATGACCACAAGATTCTCTAAAGCTGACCCAACCAAAAAAATGCAACAAGGACTTTGCTTGCAGACATAAAAGCTGCATAAGAAATCTTCAAGAAAATCAAAATTGTTAGTATTTTGATCCAGAGACAGGGATTAGTTATATGAGAAACTCTATATAGAAGGCTGTGATCACATATGGGAGATGAGTGTTCAACAGCAGAAATCCATCCCACATCCAGAAATATAGTGTTGTGCATGTACAGGAAGTGTGGACAAGTGAATGATATCTACATTAACTCATACATTCTTGTGACAGTCAGGAGAGCTAGGTACAACAGTTAGTCATTATACTTATCTCTCACAAGTTTGTGCCGGAGGATGACAGCTGCGGCAGTGTATAATGGTAGACAGGTAACATGAGGATATCGTCATCCATTGAGCGACATCGATGATAAGGACGAGTTTGACTTCCACATGACTTTTGAGAGGAGGACCCCAAACACTAGTATGGATTCTCGTATGATTTGTAATCGATACAATCAAAATAGACCTTCGTGCTTGGGGGGCAACGGTCACGGTTACAAGATTGAATCCCTGCGCCTTGTTCATTTATGTTCGGAGATCCGGTTCTGGTGCAAGGCTGACTTTTCTTGAACAAATTCAGGTATCTTTTTTCTTTTTACTAAGCAGTATCCTCTCATATACTCGAGTCTTGCAGTAAGAGAACACAAGCCTGAGATATTCGCAGTAACCGAGACACTGGAGGATGAGATGACGCGCATCCTATCCTCCCGTTAAGTTCCGTCTGTCGGCGACACATCCGCTTGCGGCCTGTCACAGCTCGTCTGTTATACTTGGATAGGACTTCGTCTGGTATCAACAAAAAAATGGCACGTAAATAGCTAAGAACGCTCTATGACTCGACCGGTGATTCATGTGGCGCAATTCAGGTAGGCTGAGCTTGGGTTAGTTCGATACGCAGGCCCAGAAAAATACAGCATCAATTGCGTTGATCATATGTTCCGGATTAACCACTAAAAGCTTCACAGCGAACAATATTCGGGGAAAAGACAAATCAGGATTAAACTATCATTTGAACCGCAGATAGCTTGGTGAGAATGTTTCTAGACATCATAATCATCAGTGAATTCGCATAGTCATGCTGAGAACACCTTCCCAGAAACAGATGGCATAAGAAGCACTGGGAGCAGTGTGCTCGTGGGGATCGTGGGGAGTGGGGAAAAATGATAGACCGGGTCAGGGTCTCAAGGTTGCGAAGAGTCAGGCGAAATGCTCTGCTGATTGCCAATGCCGTCAGTGCCGTAAGTTCTTGATGCTTGATTGTGTATCATCTCCAATCTGTTGGTAAATGTTTCCCTGAAATTGTCGAGCGGGAACTGGTGGTTTATGTAAGTCCCCAAAAGTCCTTGGAAATAGTTAGTGATTAATGAAGGGTTGTCTATTCGGTGATCAAATTGCCCCATGCAGCCTTTGGGCTGGAAAATGCAAATAAGCCTGTGGCATATAGGTATTCAACAATTCGCGGAGTCCGTATGACGGCGCAAATGCCAGTGACAGCGAAGCTGACGAGTGGATTTATGTTCTCATGTACAGAGCTGTTGATAGTCACCATTCGCCGCTGTCAAGGTAGCCTCACGACTTCTTTTTACCTAAGTTTACGCGTCGAAAGTTCTCGGCTGTCCCATCGCGACATGTGACGGCGTTGCAAGGTCGATGGGACTCGGTTTCTCCCTGGCCTCGTCAGTGGAAATCTTTGCCTACTTGCATACATAGATGTCGCGTACATAGTATCCTCGCGGTCCCTGTGGATCCAAGGATTGTTTAGAGTGACTAGATCAGATCTCGAGTTTCAGCATTTGACACATGTGCAACCTTGCTTCTCAACCCTGATTTTCTCCCTGGTTATGTCATTTAGCATGAGAGTTTCGAATCTCTTTTTGCTCGGCGACAGGACTCGGATCTTTCTTATACTTCTATGATGCCGACTCAGTTATTCATCTTTGAACTTTTAGACCATCATGCCAATACCCACTACGACTCTCGATGTCGACCCATTGGCGAAAGTATTAGAGCCTGCACCTAATGAGACTTCAGCGGAACGCGAAGCACGTCTAGTTGCAGAAGCAAAGGCGAAACGTGTTTCTGAAAAGATTGACGAGGAAATAGAGAAAGAAAAGGCAGAGGAGAAGAGGGTGGCTAAAGCTCTGAAAATGCTACTTTTAGGTATGTTCGATGAATTCCTTTCTGTCCGAAGACAACTAATTGCATGATAGGCCAAAGCGAGTCAGGTAAGATACATTGACTACGGCTGTGGAAATGTAACATGACTCTTATCAAGGAAAATCGACGACAATCAAAAGTAAGTTCGCTGTAGAACTCTGTATATACATTTTTTAAGGGATAATACGTTGTAGACCTTCAACTCTTGTATGATTCCGAGGTACGTACAGTATTCCAATACCTTTCAGCTATTGATCGTCCTGAACAGGCGTTCAGGAAAGAACGGACATCGTGGAGGGCCGTGATACAGCTGAACATTGTCCGTTCTGTGCATGTCATTATCGATGCTATCGCTCAGGAGAAAAGTGAAGCAGTATCGAACTCGCCGTCGGATCATGCACCGGTCCAACCTGACCTGCTCAAGTTGAAGATGCGACTTGCTCCGCTCTTGCAAGTTGAGCAGGCACTGATTCGGCGCCTGGCACCCGAAGGAGGATTTGCTGAAGAGGATATCGCTCTTCATGGCCGTGAAGCATCTTATGCGGACCGCTCACAACTCGTCAAAGAGGTCGCTATTAACTCCGCCTGCGCGTGGAAAGAGGCATTCGGTAAATCTTCGAGCTCAAGCCAAAAAGATGAAGAGACATACTATGGGCATGATTCGAGTGACCCAAGCATATTACTCAACGCATGTGCACAAGACATGCAGATGCTTTGGAATGATCTCACAGTCAAGGCACTTCTCAAGAGACAAAACATTCTAATGGAAGAGGTGGCGGGTTTGTAAGAATTCTTCCTTGTTTTTAACGGCCCTCCGTTGACAATGTCAGTTTTTTGGATTCTCTGGATAGGGTCACAGCGCTGGATTATGTCCCTTCCGATGGTATGTTACTCCTTGGTCTCTGCTGCTTGAAATAAATTGGAGTCATGACAAGCGACGGTGCTGTCCAGATGATGTTCTTCGGGCACGGTTAAAGACTTTAGGTGCATAATCTTCGGGAAACATTGGCTTGTCAGATTTAATATTGATCGACTTCAAGGTGTGTCGGAATACCGATTCAAGATCAAGCCCGAACATGGTAGGCCCGAGCCTCTCTGGCAGTAAATAGTCAAAATTGAACCTTTCAATAGGTCCAGCTAGAGATTGGCGTGTTTTCGATGTAGGTGGGCATAGGTCTCTGGTGTGTCTTTTTTCCTCATATGAAAGCATGTCCATTCTCATGGCTTTTAGAGATGTACGGTTTCCAATGGCCAGAAGTAAACCTCACTGATGGTTGATTCAGCCGCATGGGTTCCTTATTTCGATGACATGGATGCCATTATCTTCCTGGCTCCCATCAGGTGAGATATCAACTAGCCTCACTCACCAATGTCTGAAATTATCGCCAGCGCTTTCGATCAAAAGCTTTCCGAAGACCCTTCAACTAATCGCTTGGTGAGTCTCAAGCCGGGTGTATCGCATCAAGCGTTTTAATTGCAACTGCTGGTCCGCTAGGAAGATTCTGTCAACATCTGGAATTATATCGTGAAGAATGAATTGCTGAAACATACACATCTCATTCTTTTCCTGAACAAGATTGACATTTTGAAGGCAAAACTTGAGTCTGGCATCAAATTCTCTGATTATGTTGTATCCTATGGATCACGGCGAGAACGTGAGAATGACGTAAAAAGCGTAACAAAATGTAAGTATACCCTTAAACTTTGGTCCAATATGTGAGATATTAATGATGCGCTGTAGATCTCAAGGAAAAGTTCTGTTCGTGATTTTACTTCTCAAGGCAATCGCCTAATTTTCATACCACTCCTTGTATCCTCGTAGCCGGGATGCTGAGAGAGAAATCGGTTATTTCTCGTTCCTTCTATTGTCATCTCACGACTGTAACCGTATGTTCAATAGCTAGCTGTGGGAGTCCAATCGATCTAATTCTTTCACAGAACTATAAGTCGACAAAGGAGATTCTTACGAGGGGTAAGTCTGATCAATTTTATATCATTTCTTGCAGATAATAACATGTTCGCTAGTCAGAGATGTTTTGATGCGAAAGCATCTTGAAGATGTCGGG
Source organism: Termitomyces bulborhizus (assembly GCA_017580835.1). Taxonomy (NCBI): domain Eukaryota; kingdom Fungi; phylum Basidiomycota; class Agaricomycetes; order Agaricales; family Lyophyllaceae; genus Termitomyces; species Termitomyces bulborhizus. The sequence continues at coordinate 895 of JAGDQM010033792.1, read as the reverse complement.
CTTCTATAAGCGAACTTACAGGCATGCGTAAACGCCTCATGAACGGACCTCGCCAATAAGCCAACAATTTTTGAGTGTTATGATATTATTAGCCATCCAATAATTCTGTTCAGTACTAAGCAGTTCTTTCGAGTAATACATTCTCGTGCTCATGATCAGAGTCTCTCATCTCCATTTCGTCCATTTCAGGAGTCCAGTTCGCCAACTTCTGATTACGCCACCACAATACAGGCCTACCAGATCCTCGAACATCCCATTCCCATCGAATGTCGATTTCTCCGCCGAGAAGCCCTCGAGCGCTCGCCAACGCAGGGTTCCAGACTGCACTTCCAATCCGGTCATTGTAGCCACCTTCTGTGGAACTGGGGTCGAATATTGACGGTCCAGGGGGAATATGTAGAAGAAACAAAGGAACAGGTGACGATTGAGCTTGGAGTATTGCAGACCGGGTATATGGCGATTCAGATATAAATAGCGCTACCAAAGGGTATCGAAGGGCTTGGGCTTCAGGCAATGTATGCGTTTTTGGATTACAGGGATCGAAAGTTTGGGAGGAATTGGACAAAGAAAGGTGCCGGTGAAGAACGCCCTCCATCTCACGGATGAATTTTGGTCCGATTTTCTTCTTTTCGGCTTTACACTGAGCAAGGACGCGTAACCGACGCCGAGGCATGGTTATACCGGAGGCCCCAAGAGGAGGGAGCCACCACCATCCAAGAAGATCAATACCACCGTCGGACTTGCCCCCAACGCGTCGTAGTGACATGGATAGATGATTTTCAAGGATATTTTGCGCACGGCACTCAAATGCGGTTCCACGATGGACAGTAGATGTTGGTGTTGATGAGACTGATATCGAGAGAGAGCGCAATGTGTGCCTTGAAAATTTTATCAT
>JAGDQM010033791.1:0-14001 GCA_017580835.1 Termitomyces bulborhizus | reverse complement strand
CCGTGCAAGATGATGAGTCCAAGGTATTCCACTCGGGTCTGCTCAAACTCGCACTTCTCAGGTTTGAGATAGAGCTGGTGTTGACAGTATTAAATCCATTTATTGAATAATATTAATTAATATCATTATATACATATAAAAGTGAGGTTACAATTATGTAACCTCACTAGCTTTATTTTGCACACCATAGACAGACCCAATAGACAGGTTCTGACTTATGGTGCAGTACAAGTGAGGCTAACATAGCACAAAGCATTACATGTAAAGATGATCTGTGCATCCAAGAGAACGGTATAAATAAAGTAGATTTAGACTTGAATGAACAGGAAATTAGTGGATAAAGACTTGGTGGTTCCTAGGGAGTGAATCACTTAGGCCAGATTTCATTGAGAAACCTCTGTTTTCAGACTTATAGTCTAGAAATGTTTATTTCTGTCTACATGATAACCTTTTGTTCAAATGGTTTAGTGTGATTAGACAACTGAGCCCCAGAACTACAGTCTTTGCATTTGCAAAGTACTATAGGAGGTACACATTGTGCACTTTGTCTATAATGAACAGCTGCTCTAATATTTCTATAGCCATGATTCTGGGTTCATTCTTTTCATCTTGTTAGATTTTAACAGCCACATCTCCTTGATCTGGGATTAGGTCCTTAAGGGTATCAGAAAATCCTTCTACTTATCCTTATCTTTTTCTATTGTGGTAGTGGGTGGTGCTTGGCCCCTTAATAACATAGGCAGTGTAGCTTCTGTAAGATGACAACTCCCTAGGAACCCATCCATTCACTTCCTTCTTCCTTTTTCTTTTCTTTTCTCTTCTTTTCCTCCCATACATTATCTGTTATTATATCTGCATTTCTGATCAGCTGACATTCTTCCCATAGTCACCTGATCCTTACTTACCAATTTCTAACCACCTGAAATTCTCAGAGTCACTTGATTTTCCTTACCAACCTATTCTCTGGCAATGTCCAAGTTTTTAGCTTTCTTAGTCTTTTCCATCTTTCCTACTTTTCTCAGTATCTTATGTCTACTATACAGTTGGTTCCCATGCTTCTGAATCACCTGATCAGATCACCTGACTGGTCACATTGATAGGTCACATGACTTGCCTGGTTGCTGTGATAAGCGATGAGCTCTGTTGTAGGCTGAGTTTGAAATGAGGGAGTAGACAGTGAGCTCTGGTCATCATTCAGTCCCTCATTTGAAACTCCGCTGAGGGTCTTTATTGCTGTGCCGGACAGCGAGCAACAAATATCTAGCAATGACTAGGAAAATAGAATTGGAGGCTAGGGCCCAATATGCAGTATCTGTGGGAGTGATGGCTAGGCAGGTAGAGGAGAGAAAGGACCAGAAAATGAGGGGGAAAGTGAGAAACAGTGTAGAAAAGAGAGCAAAGTGAGGAGGAAAGAGAGAGAAATAGGGAGTCCCCTGACATCACCCCCCCCCTCTAAGATGTGGCATCTTGATGCACTGGGTAAAAGAAATTCTGGATGGCTTTGTCAACTGGTGAGATGGAGTAGACTCCTTAGATAGCCTTTGATATATTAGGATGTTGCCACCACAGCTCAGGTATGTTAGGCATATAAATGTGTCCACAGAAGGTTAGCATTCTATCTTCATTGCACCATTCATCAGAGTGTACTGCCTCCACCCCCTTGCCCTGCTTTAGCTATAGTGTCCTCTTGCATACCCTGTCAGTTCCCCTATTGGATCTCCTTGAGGATGTTCACCTCATTCTCCTGGATTGCTATGCCTTCCAGAGTACAAATAGCAAAAAGCTTAGGTTTGAGGAGTACAATGTCATCATTATTGCCTGCTCTTGTTCCATGGTCTGTTCACTGAGACAATGCATCTGGCTTGCCCATGCTCCATCCCAGCTTGTGATGCAGCGAGAAGTCAAAGTTAGCCAGGTATAAGGACCATTGAGCTTGACAGCAATTGAGTTTCTTTGCTGTCCAGAAGTACTTGAGGTTCTTGTGGTCTGTCCAGACTTCAAACTTGTGCCTTGCACTCTCAAGGAAGTGCTGCCATTCTTCAAGGGAACAGACAATAGCAAGTATCTCCTTATTACAGATCCTGTAGTTCCATTCTACAGTACTCAGGCTCTTTGAGTAGAAGGCTATGGGGTGCCACTTACTGTTCTCCTTTGACGCTTGGGAAAGAACTGTCCCTGTGGCAAAATCTGAACTGTCAGCTTTGACATAGAAGGGGGAGTTGTCATTGGCAAAGAGGAGAACAGGCTTGGAGGTGATTGCTTATTTGAGGGCATTGAAGGCTTGCTGTGGTACTTCCCAATGCCACACACCGTCCTTGACAGTGAGGTCAAACAACAGATGTGCATAGTGAGAGAAGTCTTGGATGAACCTCTGGTAGAAGTTGGTGAACCCTAAAAAGGCTTGCACTTCCTTCTTGTTCTTTGGTTATAGCCACTCCACCACACTAGCCACCTTCACAGAGTCCATCTCTGCTGTTTTATGTGAGATGATTAGCCCAAGGTACTTGATCTTAGTCTGTTCAAGCTCATACTTCTTGGGTTTGAGGTAAAACTGATGCTGGGAAAGGCACTCCAAGACAATGTGCATAATATGACAATGCCCCTCAAGTGTCTTGGTGTAAATGAGGATACACTGGCTCAAAAAACTGCCCCAATGTTTGGCCTTTTTGGAAAGATTCACATGGTGTGCAACAATTACCTAAGCAAAAATTGTAGAAAATCACATGACATACAACTGCATCTTGGCTTCATAATGATGTATAGATCATGTGATTTGGACAAGAACTAGTGATATAGATTCCTCAATTATGGGGCATACTTTGGACTTGTAGACTTGTTCTCCATTAGGAAGTTCTTTCCTTTTATGGTAAAGGGTCCAGCCCAACAAGTCTAACAAGTCCAACAATGAGTCTAATGAGTCCATCAACAAGTCCAACAAGTCCATCAATAATACATCTAGTCAGTGGTCAATCTGATTATTAGAGAGCAAGCCCTTAGCCAGTCCATGAATAAGTCCAACAAGTCTGTCAATAATACATCTTGTTAGTGGTCAATCTTATTATTACCCTTCAAGTCCTTAGCCAGTCTGTCAACAAGTCCATCAATAATACATCTGGTCAGAGGTCAATCTGATTATTGGAGAGGTAGCCAGTCCATCAACAAGTCCAACAAGTCCGTCAATAATACATCTAGTCTCTGGTCAATCTGATTATTCCTCTCCAAGCCAGTCCATCAACAAGTTCATCAACAAGTCAAACAAGTCCCTCATTGCCAGTCTGTCAACAAGTCCATCCATAATACATCTGGTTAGGGGTCAATCTGATTATTCCTCTCCAAGTCCTTAACCAGTCTGTCAACAAGTCCATCAAGTCCAATAAGTCTGTCAATAATACATCTGGTCAGTAGTCAGTTTGATTATTGGAGGTAAAGGCCTCAGCAAGTCTGTTAACCAACCAGTCCAACAAGTCTGTCAATGATACATCTGGTCAGTGATCAGTTTGATTTTTTCTAGGTCAACAAGTCTGTCCACAAGTCTATCAACAAGTCCAACAAGTCTTTCAACAATACATCTAGTCAGTGGTCAATCTGATTATTCCCCACCAAGTCCTTAGCCAGTCTATCAACCAGTCTGTCAAGAATTCCATCAATAATATATCTGGTTAGTAGTCAATCTGATTATTCCTCACCAAGTCCTTAGCCAGTCCATCAACGAGTCCAACGAGTTCATCATTTCATCATTAATACATCTGGTCAGTAGTCAATCTGATTATTCCCCTCCAAGGCCTCAGCAAGTCTGTTAACCAACGAGTCCAATAAGTCTGTCAATAATACATCTGGTCAGTGGTCAGTCTGATTTTTTCTACGTCAACCAGTTCAACAAGTCTGATTATCCAATGCTCCTACCCGCAATAATACATCTGGTCACTGGTCAGTTTGATTACGTAGCTACCTGCCTTAGACTTGACAGTCGCACCTTGACCATATTAATACATCTGGTCAGTGGTCAGTTTGATTTTTTCTGAGTCAACCAGTCCAGAAAGTCTGTCAACAAGTTGGAGTATCCAAGTCTCACTGGTCACTTTGATTAGCTTGCTGTCAGGCTTAGACTGGTAGCTTTGGTATTCAGCATATCAATACATCTCCTTCACTCTAACCCTTTTTTTCATGTCATGCAGTCCAACCAGACAAGGCTATCACCAGAATACTGATATGTTGTCAATCTGATTATTTGTCTCCTATGCTGCCACAAAGTATTCAACATTTACCTTTGGTTCCAGTGGCTGGTGACTCTCAATCCAACCCTTATATGGCATTTATAGCTGCTACATCATCTCCCAATGCACAAACTTAGTGTCTGTTATGTTTGTTTTATCACCATTCTCAATGCCACCTCATTGTCCGGTTAGGTACATGATCCTCCCCTTGTTGGTATTACTTATCATTCTCTGCAGCCTTCCATGTTCTTCTATTTTATCCACAACGATACAAGGCCCAGGCCCAGGCTGGGCAAGTTCAGAGTTAGTGAGTCAATGAAGTACCTGCATCGCACGTGAACTTGCATAATATTTGATATGTCTACCTACATCTTTTTTCTTGTTCCAATCGCTTCACATGCTGCTCAAGCTCAGGCAACCCTCCAGCAGACCGGGTGTCATTGCCAATGACAGATATGTCCATAGGAATGCTTTTTTCGGTGCCAAGTCAATCGCCACGGTCATCTGCCCACATACGAGCTCTCCATGCGTTGTACCGGACATTTTTGCGGCGCTTCGGCGAATCACGCGCAGCCCTCCTCAGCCCATGGCACAGGAGCTACGGTTCACAATCTTCTAAGCACGCTGAATTTTCCATATCGTACACATGAAGATCGTTTGTGCCGTGCAATCTCTTCTTGCTTACAATGCGAGCCCATAACCACCCTAACCTGTCTCATTTTCCTTATCCGATTTGTCGTTCGCCACCATGTCCACCCTCCGTCCAGCCTTTTCTAACTTTCACACCATTCAACTCACTGCTCACTCAATCCCTTGGCAACCGCGACACCTCGACGCTCGTGCACATACATTTACAATGCACACCGCACACACATAGTTTTCGACACAGTGGCGCCGAATGTAGATACTCATTCTCAGTCGCACATCATCTGTTTACTACCAACCTTTCCTCGAATATCAAGTCCTTCATATAATTGATCTGCTGCTCGTCCAAATTGCCCAACGACATTACATATTGACATTAGTGATCGTGAGAAATTATCCAGCACACTGGTTGATTCAACCCATTAACATTACCCGCAATACCATATTCGGCCCTGTCAAGGCGCAACCCAGATGTTAAGTGCCCCTAAGCTCAAGCAGAATTCCAACCGACCAGCCAGTCTTTCTCTTTCAAAGCGGTCTCTCGAATGTCTTCACAAGTCAAGATATGTCTCCATTGTATGCACAAGTCTTCATTTGCGCCTGACGTTCTCATCACAGTTTCAAAGGTCTGAGTCTGAGTGGTGTAAATTCTAGATAGAATGAATCGACTCAGTGACAGGGTGCAGTGAACTATAACTGTATTACCTAGATAGAATGAATCGACTAGGTAGGATAAGTAAACTGTAGCGAAGCAATAACTAAGCAATACACACCTCAGTACGGCACTCGACAGGGTGCAGTGAACTGGGGTGTGGCTGCGCAGGGAAAAACATATTTAAAGTGATGTAAGCGTACACACGTGATGCCACAGAGGGCCGTCATAGACCCTACATTCTAACACACAGGTGACTCTCCAGAGTCCCAAACAAACAGCCTCCAATGCTTAAACCCAACATCCGTAACCAATCCACCGAGCTATCGTTCATTGTCCTCGAACTCTACCCAACTTGTCATAGCGTCAACTTAGCAAGGTCTGTGCTAAATTATGTTCCATCTCCTGGAGATCTCACTGAAATTTTTCCTTAGACAGACCATATATACTGTAACTAACAATGCTGTAATTAACACTAATCTCGAACATATTCATTGAGAGGGAAGAACACTAACCGCAATCCAATGTCATTTCATGTACCACCCTGACGACTAACCCTCTCCAGTCACGGTCCTATCGGTATCCTCCAGCGCAGACATGGCACTAATTTCATCAATTTGACCGGTATGTATTCACAATTGAGGGTCCAAGTGGGAAATAGTATTTACCGATCTCTTAGTTCGGCTATCACTTCTAGCGATTTCCTCATCGGGCGTGCCTGGCCCCATTTGGCCCAAGTTCATCGGCCTCATAACATCCGATTACCCCTGGTATAAAGGTACGTCCCATCAGTTAATTTTCACTTTCGCTGCGAACTCACGTCTATGTCCAAAAAGGTTTGACCACAGTGTCTGCCTATCACTGCTTGTCTAATATATTCCCTCTCCCAGACACCAACCGACGGACAAGTCCTGCGCATCCCTTCGTCCCAATCGGACGAAGAGCTCGACCCCATGGCTCATTCTGACACTCCCACTGTGCGTTCATAATCATCCAGCTCAATTGTCTACTTATCTTGTTTTCACTCAAGAACCGTCCTCCTGCCCACGATTCAGTGCCAGGCACTGTCGTCAAGCCCAACGTTGATCCCTCTGTCCCTCCTGTAACCGAGGACAATACCGGGGCTAATGTATACACCGAACTCGAGAAATGTCATCTCGGATATGGTCTTATGTGCGTCGCAACCAATGACAGTATGGGGACTGGCCCCGAACTACGACGCGGTGTCATTAACTGCAGGAAAACCGAGGATCGCAACCTCGATCTTTTCCTGCTTGCAAAAAACTATGGGAAAGACCTCGAACTGCGCGATCCTGCTCATGCCCTCATCATCGCTGTCGACACACGGGCATTCTCTGCACCCCTGGCTACGAACTACTGCGATGCGCAACTGCTAAAATATCGCCACGATCTACACCAACAAAAATATGCCAAGCACGCGGGAAAATCCTTGGGCCCACTATTCCCCATACTCGTTGATGGCTCTCATCGACTCGGTCTCTGTCAAAAGCGAATTCTGCGTTCGGAGCTCGAGGCCCAGGATGCTATTTTTGAGGAGTTTCAGGACCCCAACTTGCCCCTCCGGCAGCAGACAACTCTGGAAGATCACCTCGCTGCCAACGCCGAAGAATTATCTGACATGCGATGGCTTGTCAGCGTTTATGATATCAGTCAGTTTATTTTCCTTGTGTCTTTTCTGGCCCATTAACTATTTCCCAGCAAAAATCAATGCGCATCCCCTGCATACGGAAATGCTCGCACGCCTGTCGTCCAACAAGCCATCTCACATAACCAGGGAACATGAGTCCAACAGGTTCCTCATGCTGGCCGATATGATCGATCCACCAAACCCCGATTCATCGACTATTATATCAGTCTTCCTCACATCGTGTCTCGACCTGACTGATGCTGTGTCGCAACGCCTCCGAGCCATGCTCTCACATGTTCGATTTACAGTGGCGCTTAGCCAAGTTCTGCAAATTCCCTGGTATTGAACACACGCCCTGCGCATCTGGACATCCAACTCCTTGTATTCATGGCACCGTATTGCCTTGCCCCTCCCTGATGACACCCATTTTTGAATGGAATGCGCTATGTCTACACATTCTTGTGACATGCCGCCAAGATGTCCTAAACACTCCATACGATCCTGCACTCGGTGATCAGGCCATCCAGCAAGAGCTCGACAACATCGAGAGATTTTCCCAGTATTCAATTCTTGATCGAGTGCTTCGTCTGGATCTATACAACGATGCATTTTTCACCATCATCTCCAACGCATATTCGGCTCATTATGCACAACTCATACCACTATATGCAGCAGACATTGGCTGTGTTCCTAACGTTGCAGAGAAGCGTTTTAAATCCTGCTGGGCACAGTATAAGAGGGCCATCTACGACGGCTTATCCCAATGGGCCGATGATCGCACCGAGGACTTTTACGAGGATTCCACTGCATTGCGAGTCTTGGAACAAATGATCCCCCGCCTGCAATGGTTACTTGACGGCCAAATTGTTACAGGCCAGCGCCTCCCTGGAGGTTCTAAAAACCCTCTAATCACTCCGGAATTCATTGCGGTGCATTGCACCACTCTTGCTGAAAGACAAGAGTAAGTACTCTCAGTAAGGCGATCCACCTGCTCTCTAAATTACATTCCTGATCCACAACGTAGGTTCTGGCTCAATTTGAACCTATGATTCAACACATTTTGCGTCCAGATCGCAAGCATGCTATCACCAACCGCACATCTCTGGATGTTATCGAGGCCCTCGACAAGCGTGACTCACCCAATGCAGCCACTTCTTGCGACCTTTGCCAGGCGACTGTCAGCGTTCTGGGAGTCTTATTGTACCATTCCCATTTCGTCTTGGACCATATACGCACGATCTATGACCAGGGTCGAGGCGAACGTCAGCCCGAGTATATCAAGCAACCCATCCAATCCAAGGATAAACGTGCCCTTGCAGCCGTCAAGAATGTTGCTGCCATCCTGAAACTCACAGCCCACAATGGCATCCAGGCCGTCCAACACAGCGACTGGATGAGACTTTGCCTGGACTCCACCTCCGCACCTGTCAGTCGTATCCTCCTGCGCAAGTGTCTAGAGACAACCATGTCAAGCTGGGCACAGGACAGGTATACCAGTCAGAACAAGCAAGAGGTAAGTCTTGAAGCCACCACATTTAACAAGGGGCAGAAAGGACTTCAGGAGGTGGGGGATGGTGAGGATGGAGATGGCAATGGATGCTGTTCAAAGCAGAATTGCCCTTGGCAAGTCTGACCAGAGTCACATTCTGAATGGTGGCATGGTTTGTTGTCTGCACAGTCATGGCCACAATCAAATCTTTGGCCATGACTGCATAACTTTCTTGAAGTTTTGCTGGTGACTCTCATATGATGGTTGTTATGGTGCTGGTATACTTGTTTTAATGGCTTTTCTTATCTGTTGTTGCTGATATATAGTTGTTCTAATAGCTTTTCTTCTACAAAGAAGGTTCCTACCCATTTATGGATGCCTGTACATGCAAGGAATCATTTTCCTTCCTTATCTGTACTCTATACTTTGTTTCTCTTTTATTGACCCTGTCTTGCAAATGCCCGTTACCTGTTACCACCCATTGGATATATAGACTGTAAATAACTTACTGCTCACCTCAGATGTGTTAAAACACACTCTGAGGTGAGCTCACTTACTTACATGCATTCCTTACACCAGATACTTACTCTACCTAGTTTACTGTCTTTTACTAGGCCAATATCAATACATTCAGATGTGTTACAGACTCGCTCTGAGTTTACCGCCTTTTACTAGATTGTGCAAGCAATTCTATTACATGGACAATTGTAGAGGAAAGGAAATCCTGCAGTGTGTATGCCTTGTTATCTTGCTTCATCTGTCTCTGGGCAGCTTTCTTCTGGAGGAGATAGATTGATTAAATGGAGTATACTACTCACTCAATAGTTTTTAAATCAATTTTCAATAAATATTACAACTTTGTTTACGTTCCAGTTTACATTCCACAAAACAGCATCTAACTGTCTTCCTAGGGGATATGATCTCTGGCAAGGCCAATGCCCTACTTTGAATTCCACCAGATGTCCAGTTATCACAGTTTCAATGTAATGTGTCTTTCTCCAGATCAACATCTGCCTTGCTCTTGATACAAGTTCCATCCATCCAAGTTATTTGGAATATAACATGTATACTTGAAATACAAGCGTTTTGTTGGGAGATCCATTTCCCTGCATAATTCTGTGGTCGTTTCAAAATGCTTGTTTGCGGCTACAGGATCCCCTTTGACCCTAGCAATCTCGCCAAGTGCCCTGTATGAATAGGCACGGAAGCATAGTTCTGCGAGAAAGGTGCAGTCATTAATTGTTTCATGGAAGTAATCTGCAGCTTTATCAAAGTTCTCATCTGCCAGTTCCACCATCCCAGCCAAGTATTTGAAATGCACAACTTGCACAGACATATGCTGGGTAGCATGATAAACAAGAGGATCAACCAAGCGCCGAGCACGCTCCACATCACCCTCCTTTGCCAGGTACCCAGCAATGAGAGCTTTGTTATACAAATCAACCCACTGTTTTTGATTCATCTCTCCATCAACTACTTTGAGCACCTGTGCTCGTAATATCTTGGCTTCTGCATAGTCACCTTGCTTATCAGCCAGTTCAGCCCATAGAAGGGGCTTCTGCAACTTCCAATAAAGGTTATCATTGTTACTCAGGTGTATCTCTTTGAAGCACTTCTTTGCAACATCCAAGTGATTGTTTTGGAGTTCATGAAATCCTGCCATCATATTGATATAATTGAAGTGGTCATTATCCAATATCCACTGGAAAGTGGACAGCGATTGAAGATAGCTTTGGACTGCGTCAGGTTTCCCTTTGATTATGTTGATTTTCATCATTTCCAGTTCAAGCAATGCCTTTGTCTTCTGGGAAATTCTGAACATGCCAGATAAACCTGAACAAGACCTCAAAGCTTGTTGGAGTACCTTCTCGGAGGCCAGAAAATTTCCCTGTGAATAATAACAACAAGCAAGTGTGTGATCATTCCGAACCAAATCATCCAAATCCCCGACTTGGAGAGCAAGTGCCCGCGCTTCTTCATGTGCGTTTTCGGCTTCTTCCGCTTGTCCAATGTAGTACATAAGGAGTGAGATCTCTGACAGACAATGCGACTTGGCACTTAGAAAGAATGTGGGATCTCGTGCTTCAAAGAAGAATATGTTCCGTGTGTGTACATGTAAAGCAGATATCACTGTGCGCAAGGCAACGGGGCGAGGTCCATAATTAGTAAGGCCAACCAAAAAGTTTTTTGCAATTCTCAATGCCCTGACAGTGGTTTCCATACCATTCTCAGTATCTTTGAGCATGTAGATAAGGACATGTTCAATGTTCACAGATTCTGTAGTGATTGTCTGTGGCTCTGTGGTATGAGCAGCATAATATTGCTGTAGTCCTCTGAGAAGTCGACGCATTGATGTATCTCCTTTAGAACGATCCAAAACGTGTAATCGTATGAAAGCCTGAAGTGTGATGAAGTCGCCATCCACGTATGCAAGACTCTGCCTACACAAGGCATCTGCACAGGATTCAATGTTTGATACTCCAGGGAAAATGGCAGTAAGACACGTCTTTCTAATTCCCTGCGGAAGAAATGCAATGATCTGCAAGAGTTGGTGGACTGGCTTGCCAAGCTTGACAAAGGAGGGAGAATCAAGAGATGTCTCGATTGTGACAGCAAGACTCTGAGTCTTGCTATTCCCAGTCTCAAGTAGAGCTGCACGATGACGATCCCAAGCAATAACAAGCTCTTGATAAGACCATGCATTCTGAACAGCTGCTTGGCCAAGTAAGTTGATTGAGAGAGGGTGAAAATCAACAGCAGATAGCAGTTTTTTAAGGATTGGAGCTTCAATAGAAGGGAAAAATGCTCGGAAGGCCTCACATGCTTCACTCTCCTCGAGCGCTGGGACCCGCAATCTAACCCATTCAGTGTTGGGAGGCAATACAGTTGTACGAGTGGTGAGGAGCATGGTCACATTAGGCCGTGCACCTAAATCATCAATGACATCTGCTATCCGTCCAGAATCCACAGTAGCATCCAGAAAAGTCTCAGCATTGTCAAGGACAAGAAGTGATTTTGAAGTTGAAAGTGTTTTTGTAATCAGATTGCGAGCATTAACCGAAGTTCCAAAGCCCAATGCCTTGGCAATATGATTAAGGAAGGTCCCAAGATTCACTAGGGTGACATTTAAATCATCAAATCGGACAAAATACCTTTTAGCTTGGAATTTTGACACAATTGCTTCATCATGCAGAACAGCAAGGGCAATATGAGTTTTGCCAATGCCTCCAGATCCAATGAGGGCAACGTGATGGTGTTCAAGCAGAGCTCCTGTAACACTTTGGACAAAGTCTCTCCTTCCAACAAAATTTTTTGGCTGAGCAGGTAATAGATCCTGAACATGCCTACAAGTAAAACAAATCAGTATAGTGGCATGATAGTCACTGTGAGTACATGCATTTGAGGATGGGAAGTGATCATAGAGCAAGATCTCTTGAAGAGTGATAAAAGTTCGTCGAGCTTCAGATCCATAGAGTTACTTGTGGAATTTGTGGACATATTGACTTCCGACTGAAGAGTATCTTGTTATGACGAGAATCAGTAGTTCTTCCCATAACTCACATTGAAAAGACTCAGAGAAATATTCAAATCATTGTTCCATTTTGTGATAGTGTTCTGGTCAACTGTAGCGTGAAAGGCCCTGGAAAGTTTCTTCCTCTCAACCTTTGCTTTGACAGCTTCTAAAATGCCATTTACAGAGCTGTAATAGATCCATAAATCAAGATATAACAGCTATGAGAGATGATCTCTCACTTTGTGAGGTGATTTAAGGCACGTTGGACGCTGCCGCTAGCCTGGTGTTCTGAAGCAGCTCGCCAAACGAAGAGGCCAATTATCTGGCATCGCTCCGCAAGTTCTGTAAAGTCGTCCTGGTTGTCGATCGTAGTCTAAGTCACATGTAATCATCGATTATTTTTATTTCTACATTACACCTGCCCATACCTTGATTATACTAAGGACTGTAGAAATCGATGACAGTACTCCGCTTATTAGTTGTGAGGGAAGCACACTGCTAATAGTGTCGATAGTCACGATTGCGTTGTCCAGGATCGAAGTTGTACGTTCATGGCTTCGATTCTGCGGTTCCGATGAGAAAATTGGCCCAATCTAAATAATAGGATACTGTTCGAGTCACAATGCAGGTGCAAGTTAGCCACATACCGTAGAAGTTGGGGCACTGCTCGCTGGAAATGGGAGGATAACACTGTCCGTGTGGTGAGTGGTCATTACGACGTCGATGTGAGAAGGAAAGAGAAAATTTCCGGGCAGAAATACTTAAATAGCAAAAACCCTGTGTAAGCTGTGTTACATCATGAGCGTGAATACTTACAAAGCAAAAACACAACGTAAGCTGTGTTACATCATGCTGTGCGTGCCATCATCAAATCTCTGTTATAATTTGAGAGATTACAGGATACTGATACGCCTGTCTCACCAGAAACAGGGTGAGGAAGTCAAAAAAGACTGCTGAAACCCGTTGAAAACTGTCGACGCAATTAAAGACTTACCTAAAAAGCACCAATGAGCCCGAGAAATCTATGTCGAACAACGTGCGTGCTGGTCTGATGTCTGATGGCCGAGGTCCCGGCCAGGTGCAGTGCCGGCTTGGGATGTAAAACTTGACTGCTATAGCCCTCGGATCAATGCCGGATAACCTTCGTAGTCGTACTGGTCAACGTTTGAAAACCCACAGGACCGAAAGGGTAAGGTGTTGGGGCGACGAGAAGGAGGTAACGTGGGTTGGAAAACCGACCACACGAAGACGAGAAAATGCACCATGTGCTCACGCGGGCGGTACATCGAAAGGCCGGAAAACCCACGCGAATGGTCAAAAAAATCAGACCACTTTCTCGTGGGTCCGTGCGCAGGGAGAAGTATCAAAGGGGGAGAGCTTCAAGAAGAAAGCCTCGCTCTCTTCTTCTTCTCCCGCTCAAGCACTTCAACGCGTCGTTCCTACATCCACCAATCAGCATCCCTACCAAGAAGAAAGGACAGGGGATTAGTAGCAGATCTCGGAGTCCTAGGGAACGGATGTCTTAGGCTCTCAATACGAGTTTGACGCAGCATAGTCATTCCGCAAGTCGAATATCGAACGAATATATATTTATGGTCAATATGACTAGGATAATAAGTCGAAAGATGAGTAAGATTAATAATAACAAGTAAGTAATCGCACCTGGGATAACAAGTCGAAAGATGACTTATATCCCAGCATACGAAGCTATTTCATACCACTATTCTTCAGGCGAAACATAGATGAGTAAGACGTGTTTGACAGTGATGAAATATATATGTAATTGGTGACAATGGGTTACCAGATCATTTGATAAGTAAATGCTGCCGGCACTATCAG
>JAGDQM010033790.1:0-14143 GCA_017580835.1 Termitomyces bulborhizus | reverse complement strand
AAGAGGAAGGACCAGAAAATGAGAGGGAAAGTGAGGAATTGAGGGGGAGGGGGAGAGCAACGGGGAGTCCCCTTACAGTACAGTTCCTATGCCAGTTGCTATGATCACTGTTCCCCCCACTCCACGAATGGGTCTCTTGCTGATTGATTGGATGGCTATGAAGTTGGTTATGTTTGGTGAGATATGGACTGTAGCGCCGGAGTCCAAAATGAATGGATCCTGTGTTTTGCTGTTGGATGAAAGGACAGTTTTGTATTGTTGGTCGAGTTCATTGCACGTGGTATAGTCTGAGTTGGTCTCTGGCTCCTCCTCAAATGCAACCCACGCATCAATCTCGAGTGCCTCGACCTCTGCTATTTGGCTGGCGCCCGGAAGAATGTCTGATGCCAATCCTGCGAACTTGGATTGTGCCCTGGATTGAGTTGTCTGTGTTGCGAGGTAGGCCACTATTGTATCAGAGTCACCCTCTAATGTGAATGCCTTCCCACTGCCGGCTGGGGTGAACGTGATTTTGGATGTCCTTGCCTTCTCTTTGTTCTTCTTGTCTTAGTAAGCAAGTCGAGCTGTCTTTGACTCCTCCAGCGTTTTTCCAGCCATAGCTCCCCCTTCCAGAATGCACCATGGGGCAGTGTGTCCTGTGTATACATGCGCCGGTCGATCGCATGCCTTGCATGCCGAGCATATGAGTTTGCTTCCCCTCATTGTTTTCGCAGTGAAAGCTGTCAGCATTGTGTCTGCAGGGGTGGTGTTCGATCTGTCCGCCTCCAAGAGTGTCTGCTCCCCCTTGATAAATTGGTGTATCTCTGCTGGTCCATACTTCTTGGTACTCCCAGCCTGTCCCAAGTCACGGGATATGATGGATCGGATGTGGTTGAAGGATCTGTCAGAGAGAGCGGAAAGGGCAGCAATGGATTTTAGGAGGTCCTTTGTGACGTCTCCCACGTTGAATGCACGATCAATCTTATCAAAGATTGTGTCAATTGTTCTTGTCAGAGGCTCTGCCAAACTACATTTGGTGGTGAGTGCCTCCTGCAAAAGGCAGACCTGCCTAACAGGAACTGCGCCCCCGTGATGATCCTTCAGCTGTGTCCAAAGGGTCATGGGATCCTCCACGTTGGCGTATAGTTTCTGCTCAGAAAGGGAGATGGCGTATTTGAGAAATGAACATGCCAGCCGTCTATTTGCGGTCCAGGCTCGGTATGCCTGTGGTTCATAGATGGGTTCTGGATTAAGGGGTGGGTCAAAGACGTAGTCCCACAGTTGTACCATGGAAAGCTCGAGTTTCATCGTAGTGGCCCACTCAGCATACTTCCCATCATCTTTCTCCAGGACATGTCCAGTCCACGACGATGTGATCTTCCCTACGGGAAGTATTGTGGGATTGCTTGAGTTGTCTACCAACCTCATCTCGGCAATCCTAGTGGCCAATAGAGGTTCTTTGGTTGTAGTTCTGCTAGTTGGTGGCATAGCAGGTGATGGGAGCAGAGGTTGCGATAATGCAGAATTCTAGACAGATAGTAGTTCAGACTGCTAGTCTGGCAGAGTATGATGAGCGGTTCGTCGCTCGCAATAGTCAAGGTATGTTACTTCAGTTTATCAGGCAGCACAACCCATAACCTGTTAGAAGTTATACCCTATAGACAATACACCGTAAGTGCTTATCCTCAGTCTCTGGTGTAATCGACTGTATTTCGTACCTATAGACAATACACCGTAAGTGCTTATCTATGGTACCGTGAGTTTGTTGTCCGTAATATACGAGTAAGTTAATTACTCACCCTCAGTCTCTGGTGTAATCGACTGAGGGTGTTTGTGTCCACAGCTAGTCTATATACTTGTCGTCTGTCATTGTCTCTTTGTCTGGTGGCCCTAGTGGCCCAGGCTTTGTACAAAGCGGCATTGTCTCTTTGATGCTCGCAGTGGCCTTGTGCCTTTGCACGCTCAGTCCCAACAGTCTCAGTCATCAATCTGAGGTAGGGAATCTTCCTTCTTGGAAAAACTTTGGTATAGTTGACTGATGTTTTGTGTAGGTGATTGTGAAATAAAAATTAATAGTAGTTTCAAAAGAGGACCAGTGTACATATAGTCCTGTATTTGGCTATTCAAAGTTGTTAGATGTAAAAATAGACAATCAGAACTTGTGAAGCAAGCCAACAAATCAACAATGAACAAGATTGTGAAAGACGTCAAGATGATGAGCCAAGGTATCAACAAAGAGCCAGTTACAGCAAGCAGGACTGCAAGATAACAAGACTGCAAGACTGCAAGACAACAAGATAATGAGTTAGCAATACAGCAAGTCAACAAGACAGTGAGTTGTCCAGAATTAATGCCTTTGAAAACAGCTAAAATTTATGTTAGTCAACCAATCAACTACTCAACATAAGTCAAAACTTTGTCAACAATTCCCTGAGGAACGCGACAAGGGCACCTTAGAAATAAGCTAATCAATTTCTGGGAGCGATAAGTTCTTCCCTTTTTTTCTTGGTACACATCCATTATTTATACCTCTACAAGTCCCACTTCAGATTGCCAATGCTCTCCCAATTTTGAAAAAACTACTAGTTTGTTTCAAAATTCCAAACCTTATTTCCTTCATATTTGTCATTCTTCCTTCCCTTTTATCATCAATTCTTTCTTCCTCATTTGTTTGTTGTCTTTCCTTTTTTATTTTTTCATCATTACTTTTTGTCTGTCCTAACTTTCCCTCTCCATCATATTCCACCATAATTGATCACTGATTTCCAAACTACTCTTTGTTTTTTATATCCATTTTGTGTCATTGCTTGTCCTCTCCTTCCTTCCCTTTGTTAACTCATTTGTCTCTTTTCCCTTTCTCTCAAGTACCATTCTCTCCTTTCCTCAATCCAGCCCCAAACATCTCTTCTTGTTGCTTTTTCATGTATAATTGACAAGGAATATCTCAGAGACTTCAAATGACCTGTAAGCAACCATCATAGCCTTGTTATGAAGTACATATATTTAAAACATTTTATGTTGATTACTTCACCCCAAGATATATACTCCATACCCTTGTCTCACTTGAATAGGGGTGTATACAACAACAAGACTCACTGAGATTTGAGGCATCTTTTGATCCCAAATCTCAGGTTTGTAATTACTCGCTAGCATTGCGACAACTAAAATATATTCATCTTTTGATCCCGAATCTCAGAGTGATAATAGTTGTTATTGAACCACTGCGCGAATAACTATGATGCTGCGTCAATAATCCCACTTTCCCTACCACAACGGTGAGCGACGGCTGGCAGTGGTCGCAGAGGGAGGCCAGGGCGACCCGCAGAGGACAGCACTTGTATTGCGGTGTGAGTCTATCAAGAGTTCGGAGGAATTTTTGGTGAGCGTAGTCTGCGTTTTCGACTTTCTCTGTTGTCTAACCTGTCTACGGACGTGTAACTTGGCTTATGACAAGTATTGGCGCACTCGGTAGACCTTATGAACTCAATCGCATCGAGAAACCGAATCGGACCTGAACGTGTGAACCTTTTTCCGGCTGCCTTCAACGACCTGAAGCTTGGAAAAATTCCAAGTTCAACGTCTCAGTCTCCTACAAAAGACGTGGCCCAGCGTATTATTTTTACCTTGTCTTGAGTTGAGAGCCTGATCCGCTTTATTTTCAAAGCCGCTTAATGTCTTCTCTCAATTGCATGCGCTCCATACCTGTATCATAGTTCATACATAATTGTTTTCAGTATACGCTCTATATCGAACTCCTGCAACCAGACTTATCCTCGGGAAATCTATAAACGGTTCTGGACAAAATTCCTGATCACAAATTTACTACCCAGTGATCTGCACGCTGATACTTGACATGACAGCGTAACGCGAGTGGAGGTGGGTGGCGCTATGTTTGGGGTCGGGACTGAGCTAGGGGAACGCCTGCTGGCTGAGGAGGAAGTGGGGGTTGTGGGTCCGCATCTGACGAGGAATCAGATACAGAGGGTGATGGAGCGATCCTAGCAGTTTGGTAGGACTCCAGATATTCGATAACATCGCAATTACCAGTCGCTTTTGCAAGATCAATGGGTGTTCGTCCTTCTGCATCTCTATATGTCCTGTCCCATCCTCTATCCAGCAGTACCTTGATCAAATCTAGGTTTGAACACCGTGTTGCTATGTTATGAAGTGCATCGGAAGGCCTATCAGCACCCTTGTCCAAAAGATATGCCGCAATGACAGGATGACCGTATGTCAGTGCTGTAAGAAAGGGTGTCTCCCAGGGAGAAGGTATATGGATGAGGGAGGGTTCTCTTTCAACAAGGAGGATGACATTATCCAAATTATTACTTATCACTGCCACATCCAGCATGGTCCGGCCAAAACGACTACGCGACTTGATATCCGCTCCATGGTCCAGAATATATGCTAGGTTCTCCTTGTTCGCTGCCGCAGCAATATGGGAAGACAAGTCTCCGTCTATAGACAGAGTCCCAGGAAAACCCCAAAGTAGAAGATATCTGGTCAAAACATGATCCTTCCGAAAAACAGCTGTTTGTAAAGTGTCATTCATCTTGATCTGAATGCTCATCCCCAATTTTTCGTTACAAGTAAGAAGACTCCGTAACGAGGTGGGAAGATTGAGCGGATTTACGTGAGCATAGAAGGAGGTAATACAGCTGATGGCATCCAACATTTTAAACCATGGGCTGTTCTGGAAACTAGTCTCTGTAGTTGATGAAGATGCCATGTCGCCGATTTTTTCCAAAGCGTATTTGACTGCGGCAGGAAACAAATCATGTCCTACTATTGCAGGACTAGGAAGTCTAGCACCGGTCCAAACGATGTTAACCTCCTGCTGTGATATGAATGGACTAATACTAGCAACGGCCTCGAAGACAATTTGTTTGAGCGAGGAGTTTGGCGAGTGATTCAAAACCCAATATAAAGCGTCACATGTTCGTCGGCAAGAGGCCGGAAAGTCGAAGGAGTTACCGGCCTCATCTCCGAGGAATACTGAATCATACTCTCGAGCTTTCAGAGATTTTATGGACACCACGGGCCACTTGAACTGCGGGACTTTTGCGCACCTAGAACGGCACCAGTCGCGCAAAAATAGGGAAGCTGTTTGTGCGACACGGAATGCAAACACCATGAGCTGAGCCAATGGAAAAAGGAAAGGGAAGCGATATGGGCAGTCAATCCAGATGGCAGGAATTATAGAGGTACCCAAATAGAAGAGAAACGTAAGAGTAGTTATGAAAGCAACCACTCCACATATGGGAGAGGAAAATTGGTAGAGGTAGAGGGCTAGTCCAACAAGGAAGATGGCAACCGAACTATGAAGGATCACAGGAAGACTCTCAATGATATCACCGAGTCTCCACTTGATAAGACCTTGAAAGCGGTAATGCCGGATGAGCGCACGAGTTTTGGCACCACCTGGAACAATAGACGTATAGGCCTATCATTCTGCGTCAAGCTCGGAATTGAAGTCAAGATTTATATACACACTAGAATCCATTGCTTGGCTAGTACAGTGAGAAGGGCAGTCGACAGTGACAATGCAAGACTGGTAAAGAATAATCCATTTACCCATTGATCGATCGAACTGCAAGTGATGCTCCCAAGACCAAGAGCACTTGGTGGTATGGTATTGATGCTGGTAGTATTCCCGCAGATCCCAGCAGCTGATTAGTTTCTGAAACGAGGGACTAAGAGGCCGTCCATAATATTTCGGTATCCTTGCATTACATCCGCATCGTAGCTCTCTGCTTCGTCAAGATATACATTCCAGACCCGAGCGTTTTCCTTAGCCTCCTCTCCTGGCTTATCTGGACTGTACTTTTGTGTGTAATCATAGAGTCGACTACCTGCGAGATGATTTGAAATTTCACTCGATGTAACGCAATCAGCCCTTACTAGAATTAGCGGTAATCATTCCAGGATCTGTTGATAATGGTGTGATATTTGGATAAGTCATTGTGGGATTGAACAAGGGTGGTCTGGCACCAAAAATGAGATGTTGGAAGTTGGGAGAAAAAGTGACCACAGGTGGGGCTTCAGGGAACAAGGAGATCAAATCGAGCGACCAAATCAGATCAAAAATGAGATCAGAATCTTCACAATGATTGCCTTCTTTCTTGGGAGGAAAACACCTTGTTCAACAAAGAGCAACCCTTGTACTAGCGGTGAGCCTTTGATCTAATTCGCGTGAAGAACGGATGATATTTTGGCTCTATCAACAACGGACCGTCGGACATGCATTGGTTGTCTACTATGCGCTCCTCAATTCTCGCTCTTGTTGCAATGCAGCATTGATGAGTGCTGAGCGTTATACATTGAATTTTGAACATCGAACATTACACATTGTTCTCAATGTGAAAGCAACCAAATCGAGCGTAGTTCTCAGATCTCATATCATCTCGGGTGCCATGAAAGTTTGACCACAATGCAGAACGATGCACTGATTACCCGTTCCCTCCACATTGAGTCACTCTTCTAGAGAACACTGGCTCGCGCTCAGTAGCCGGACGCATTGCTTGTAAACGAAACGGGGGCAGAGACGGCGACAGTCTTTGATAATTGCGAGATGAGATGACTGTGCAAGAAACTGAGTGATCTTTGATCCTCTCAACCTCGAAGAGAAAAACCAAACATAGGATATATAGACTTTCCATGCTATCATGCTATGGGACTAAGACCGGAGAAAGTACCTATTGTCGAAGTATCAGCGAAACACAGGCTGCTCACATAAGCATCCCAAAACGATCAATCCACGCACATCTTTTTCATTCTGGTTACTACTCCGATGAGTCTCGCAACGCTGCTCGGAGGCAACAAAGCCGTTGACACTGGGTTGGACGCTCTATTCACTGTCAAGGTGAGTTCTCATCAATTCGAGGTGAAGATTGAATCACAACTATCGACTAGCCTGTTACTTCCAAGGTTGATTAACTTCGTTAGGCTGTTTTCAGGAAAATCTAATGGTTTTTCTTTTTCGATCTCATAGCCAATTACGCCAGTACCAATACCAAGCTCTTCGAAAGACACCACAAAGAAGCGTAAATCCATATCGGACGTGGCAGCCACTCAAGAGCCGAAGAAACGGGTAAAGACTAGCCCTTCAAAAGTTTCGACCAGGGCCTCGAAGGACAAGAAGAAACTCAAGGGCGAGAAAAACTCGAAGGGAAAAGCAAAGGAAATTGAAGAGGATGAGGACGAGAACTCTGATTTGGAGCAATCCTATCTGGATACTCACAAAACCTCAGATGACGCGGATGCTTTGGACTCAGATGACAGGGATGGTGGCGCCGAGAAGTTCATCGAGCACGAGACCGTGACGAAGGCAAAAAAAGCGTCTCGGTCTGCGCCAAAGGTCAAGTATATTCCTGTAGACGAGACATCTGAGCTCAGAGATCAACGGACAATCTTTGTGGGCAATATATCAATAGACGTTGCCCATAAAAGGGTGAGTTTGACTAGTTTTGTTTCATTTGTATGTATCTTGACTTCTCCTCAGCCTCTTCTCAAACAACTACATCGACACATCCTTTCACAACTACCCACAGCTAAAATAGAGTCCACCCGTTTTCGTTCTGTACCCTTTAAAGCTCCAACATCAAAGCTTCCCGACGAAGACTCTCTAAAAGGCAAAGCCGACCCTCAAAACGTATCGACGGCTACCAAATCAGCACGCCAACACGACGTCGACCGCACAACAACCTGGCGTTCGTCACAAAAGGATAAAGATGACGAGGGGCCCAGCGATGAGAAGAAATATCTCAACCCGAGTCAGAAGAAGAAAATCGCATTTATCAACCACGAGTTTCACTCTGAAGCCGACACTGTCAACGCATACATCGTCTTTGCCCACCCTGTCCCCGCGGAGAATCGACCGAAAAACCTTCCCCCACCTCCACCAGTGCTCGACCCGTATGAGGCCGCACGACAGGCGGTTCGCGTATGTGACGGGAGCACATTCATGGATCGTGTCATTCGCGTCGATTTAGTGGGGAGGAAGGCTTTACCAAATGTTGATGCGGAGATCGTTGGCGCCGACCCAAAGTCGACCGTGTTCGTGGGCAACTTAGACTTCGCGAGCAAGGAAGAGGATCTGCGTGCGTTCTTCGAGGGCATAGTCACTTCAGAGAGGGGAATGCCGCCACCGGCCGCTGGTGAAGGGGACCCCGAGGTAGTTGGGATCAAGAATCCAGACTCTTGGGTTGTCCATGTGCGCATCGTGCGCGACAAAGATACACAACTTGGTAAAGGATTTGCCTACGTCCAATTCATCGTACGTTCCCGCTTTTCTCATGACGACCAGCTACTCACTTCGTACATCTAGGACCATGCATGTGTCGACGAAGTCGTAGCCCTCGAACCCACTAAGCTTAAGTTCGCTAAGCGCAAGCTCCGCGTGCAGCGCTGCCGCACCCTACCTGGTTCTTCCGCCTCGACGCGCCAAGCCACAGCCTCCAAGCCCAAGGACAAAACTATCTCTGACCCCTCTACTGCCGCAACACGGCCCACACCGATCGTTGTGCCCAAGGGTGACCCCTCCCTCGGCGAAAAGCTCGCGCACCTCTCCAAAGATGCACGGAAGCAATACAAGTCCGCAGATGCAGACCGTGTGGCGAGGAGACTGGCGAAGAAAAAGGCGAGGATGACGATGTCGGGTGTTAAAATTCAGGGTAAGGAAAAGGTGAGGGAACGAGTGAGGAAAGGAACGGGAGAGGCAGGGAAGAAGAAGATTCATACTGGGTCTACGAAGGGGAGGGTTCGTAGTGAAAAGAATTTGGCGAAGCGGAATGGAAAGAAAGCTAATAGGACTTCGGGGTAATATCATGGAGTGTGTCCATTGATTAATCCAAATGCCTCATTTGTTAATTCTCGCTCATTAGCTTCTTGATAAAGTTGATATCACTCGACAGACTTGTAAGTGATGGGATTCAGAATGCAAAATCATTGGGAGAGCAAGTAATTCTTCGCAGCAGTCTTGAATTCGGAATCTTCGAACCCATTCATTGGATCTCCTGATAGCGGTTGCCCGAACGGTGAAGTTCCCATAACTACGACTTTACTCAGTCTTTGAATGAGAGGGATCGGGTAAAGCATTGCACGGAGGCCGAGCATGCCAATGCTAGGGGACAACCATATCCTTCGCCGATGTATCAAGTATTTGTCGAGTTGTGCTATCCAACTAGACAGCCCCGCCCGGTTCCCCTCCCCCGGTGGGAAAGTTGCAATTCAGTGGAATCAGAATGCCCAAATTCGACCCCTTACTGAACCATCGGACGGTAGGGGTCGATAGCTCCTATTTGACAAAAGTATGTCCCAGTTTCTGGTGATGACCGCGGTCCGTAAGCTCTTGATGCAAGACGCCAAGACACATTTGAGTATCCTCCGAGTTTTGGTCTCGTTTGGATCGCGTCCCGCTGATAAGGACAAAATTGACGGACACCATGATATTCCGCTTGTGTCCACCGACTGGCTGTACTCTGTATTTTGAATGGCATTGATTATATGAGGAAACAGAGGCCAATAAACGGAAGATAGTTCGATGCGAATTTTTGGATGTGCTGGTTTGTCCTGATCTTTCAAAGTACTGTATTACACTGGCTAAATCTCTGCGACAATTCTCAATGTAGGCGAATTGACCAGCAATCAAATTCAAGAGTTGCGAGCCAATCCTGATGTAACTGCAATCTATGAGGATGGTCTCGCGGAGACTGCTGCTATCCAGTTTGCTCTCTTTCCGTGTCCAAATTTGAGTATAACAGCGACATCTGTGTCAGAAACAATGCCCCCTGGGGACTTGCACGCTTGAGTTCGAAGACTAGGCTTGCATTTCAAAATGCCACGCTGATGAAAAAGCACTTAAAAGACTCATGGTTACCTTAGATACAGGGGATCGAGCTGCCATGAAACAACTATAAGGAGAGGCGATATTGTTAGCCATTACATTATATCCGAACTGTCGACATGCCTTGGGATCGGTATGTTCACGATGGTCCCTATTTCGTAATTAAAGTTTCCACTACACATTGCAGGAAATCAGGAGGCAGTCAAGATAATCAACATATATCCATCCAAGTGTAAAAATATTTTGAATTCTAGATTACCCTGTTGAAATCATGTGCACTGACTTACATCACCTCATGAACTTACGATGACATGATCATTGCAACCATTTCACTAGGCAAGACTTGATAGACATCCTTTGCTCGGATAAGTCACATGGAACGTAAAATTGTACAATGTAATGGATTCTGATACATTCATACAAGCTAAATACATTAGTGTTGAGGGAGAGAACGAACATAATTGATGATCCGATACAAGACGCAAAGCAAGAAAAGATGGGTCGAAGTTGCATGTGCAAAGTTACTGAGACGACAACAACGCAAGAAGCACAAGCATCAATCCTGCAATACTCAAAAGCCTCCCCGACATCTCCCTTACACCAATCAAAATTAACGATGATGACAAGACATGTGTAAACTCGGTCTCGGGGTACGTCTCATCGTCTGTATCGAACAGTCTATACGTCAAATGAGACTGGTAATGCGAAGGCATAGCTAGCTTGTTTTTTGCGCGTGTCTGCTGGAAGAGAACGCGGACTAGCAAGAGAACACGTTCCAATGTGCGACCGAGGGATACAGATCCGGGAACAAGCAATCGTGAATGGGAAGGGATGGGTGTCGTATGCAAGGCCTTCATAATGCAGGGGAGCATACATGATGGGCAGCGATGGGCGTCAGAAAATGTCTCGTGAATCCACTGTCGAGTCCATTCAGATTCAAGATAAGATAATGAATGATGGACACAAGGTTCGAGAGATGATCTTGTAATGGAGATGATAGACATACATCCGATATATGTTCCAGAGACACTTCAGACTTGCAGCATGATGTCCGATATCGAACGACAGATATTTCGAAGCTGCTGCAGCTTGATCAGCTGCCAAGCCTGCTAAAATACTGCACAGCAGACCGATTTTCATAATTCTCGATAGTATCCTCCCGTTCTCCCATTTTCTGAGCTTTGCGTTTCAGGATTGAAGGCAGGGGCTTCGAAGTGCGATGTGGGCTTGGGCTTAGATTCAAAGGTGGTCCTGAATACGACTGTACATCAAGCTCAAGGTCCGCAGCAAGCTTTGACCCCGAAACCTGTTCATCGTCAGACTTGTGCCCCTGAATGGTACTCTCTCGGCATAACAGAGACGACGGTGGACAGAACCGGTGAGACATGGGAAATGCAGAGAGCGATAGCGCACGGTAATTGAGCAGGGGACAAGGCGTGAATAGCAAGGACGTAATCCCTTGTTTATAACCAGTGGAATGAATGGTGTGTAGATCGCTATCTTACTTCGGGTTAAAAGCATTCGGGTGAAACAACAGTAATAGACGCCCGATTAGGATGACGTAGAAATCTGGAATTGAGATAATGATCAAATTAAATGCAATGGATTTGGCAATGGAGACTGAGCCTTACATATCTTGATCATAGCAGGAACGTTTACAACTTGACAGAGTTCATGCATGTTGAAATACGGTCATTCCCGTGACGGAATGGACAAAAAGAGCTCCGTGAGGCAAAATCTTATTTCTGATTTTGCACATTGCAACCTCTAGCGGCCCGTGACTTATGTCACCGCTAGTCTCTTCCATACAGAAAGCTTACTCATAACTCTTCCGCTTCTATTCAGTTTCATTCCGACGCTTACGAATATTCTAAAGTATAAAAAAACCCTGCCTATGATGTGTTCAGACAGTCCTTAGAGGACTTACAACGGTTTACTCATTAGACTGTCTGCTTTTGTGGCCGTACACTTTAGGTGGTCTACCGTACAAAACCGCAAGTGTAAGTGTTTTTATAAAGAATGACTACTCAACACGAAGGTCGTTGCATCGCTTTCAACATCAACGAAGATAGCACTACCAGTTTCCTCTACGCCTGGCAGATCCTTCAAATAATCCGGATCCATCGGTCGCTCCGGGACAGTCCAACTAATCATACATGCTGTATTCCAGACGGTAGCAATTAAATATGGCTGTACTTTACCTGGGCAGCCATATCAAAGTTCAATCCATTCGTGTGGACACGCCACAACATATCTTTTAATCAGAAGGAAAGAACCACTATCTTTTTCGCCCATACTTCCAAGGATTGCCGCCACAACTCATGTGAGGTGTGAAGTAATGCAGTTATATTTGGGCTTATCTTCAACTTTGAGTCAAAAGAGATGTTATCTGGTATGACGAAAGGACAATATACCATACAATATGTGTGAATGTTGTTTTCGGCCTTGCGGACAGAGCGACGCGGTTCGCGCCTCCAAATTTACCTTAGTGTGCAAGAACTCGAAGTGCAAGTGTAGAATACCTGGCGGTTTCCCAGGAGCGGGGCTGGCATTGGCCCCATAACTCATAACAGAATTGTGTAAGTTCATAGGACTCGTGAGATACCTAACTCGAGGTCGACCCTAAATGTAATTTGCCTAAAACAAGGTAACAAGGTGCTTCCTCAATGAGAATAGCACGACATGTGTCCGACAAGTTGGCTGAACGATCAAAGTAACTCCCTAACGATCGTCATCACACACGAACTACCGTTGGGCGCTCACTAGAAAATTATAAATAGATAGTCAGATTTCGAATTCAGATTTATGCGGCTATTGAGCTCGTTTTTCTGGGAATCTTGACTTTGAAGTATGCATACCGATCTAAAGACTCTTCTCCACAGAGAAGCTCGCCGATTAACAAGTTCCCCGCAGAAGCTCGGCCCCTCATTGGATCCAAAAAAAAATATCTGCATTCCAACCTGAGTACTTCCCACTCGAACAGGGCACGTTTCCCGCGCCCGCGGCGATCTTGCCATGCGGCACTGGAAACAAATTGTGTAGGATCGCGGAAATCGAATTATATCTGCTTCGATCTGACGACCGCTAGATTTACATACAAAAGACTTGATAAAACGCACCATGCCCCCTGCCTTCCAAGATACCGAATCTGCCATGTTCTCCCCCCGTCGCCTCCTCCGCGCTGCAACCAATAACCGTGTAATCGAACACATCACATACATGCTAAAGACAAAAAATCAGGCAACGCACGAGAAGGACGAAGAGCAGGTGACCTTCCTTTTTATTCGGTGAACTGCGTGCGATGACTGAGGTCCCACTATCTTCTGAGGTCAATAATGATCTCGCTCTATGCGCTGGGGACAGAGATCGTCGTGACAGTTCGAAGGAGGCGCATGGCATCGTGACGAATGGCACTGGCAAGTCGAGAGGTACGGTATGCCGGATGGTTTGCGGTTTGTTCAATGGCTCAATGTCTTCAGATAAATCGGGAGAGCGTTCGTTATTGTTTATTTCGTCACAGCGCAAAGAAAGAGATATCCAGGGTGATCTCTCGTCGCTTGATGTACATATGTAGAGTCTTGTATGGCAGCTGACGGCAAGGCATATAAGCCAACGATACTATCGTCCCGTCACTAGAAAGATGGCCCAGGACAGAAATGGAATGACTACTGCGTCAAGATGAGCGCTGGCACCGAAATAATGAGTCGGATAGGCTGGCTTGTCTGATCAAAGAGGCTAGATAATCCAAACGCGGTGGAGAAATAATCTTGAAATGGGATTTCACTCCATCTCTTCGAGAACTCGGCTCTAGGCTGCTGATCATGCACTCTTCTTCGTCTCTTATTGCTCCAGCGTTGTCGGAAGTATTGACCATTTGATATGGAAAGAACAAGTTAGCATCCCATCATACGCATTTGCAATAGCCAGGAGCCCATGTCCACAGACTCGAGCTGATATCCCACGAAACCCTTACGCTTGTTTTTTGACGTTACGAATGTGTCTTAAAAAAACAAAGGATATCAAGTTCAATAGTCGACTCCACGAGAATCGTCCCGTCGTACTCACATGCAATGAGATCTTCACTAACAGAGCTCGTTTCTCTCTCCGTTCTCAATGATGCTTTTCTCGATGACTACTGCCTTCTTCATTCCGATCTGATTTCTCTGTTGAATTCACGCTCTAAAACTGGAGGCGTGGGTCGACCAATTACAGCGTCTTGGCAATAGGGTATCATCAAGACAGGAACACTGATTCTCGTGACGCGCAAGTCATGACTGATCCAAGTGATATGACCGTCACTAAGATTCTGGACAAATTGAG
>JAGDQM010033789.1:0-14221 GCA_017580835.1 Termitomyces bulborhizus | reverse complement strand
CCACATAGGTGCACTTAGCCAGGAGTCGAACCCCCAACCTTGCACTTGGAGGATCATGTGACCCCCCTAAGGACTGCGATGGTGCCAGCTGAGCCACCACAGCCCTTTGGACCTGTTAAGAACTGTAGTCTGGGATCATCAGCCCCATTGCACTTGAGGTTGACAGGATCGTCCTCTAGACACAGAAGGTGTTGGAATCTGTTGATAAGATAGACATGCCACTGATTGCAGAATACCGACAAACCCTGACTTATCTCTGGAGATTCCCCTGATGCCGATGAACCCGACTTCGATCCAATCAAGAGATGACTAACAAAGAACCATTAACGACATGTCGCGATACAACTTAGGCAGTAAAAAACCAGGTGGCCACCAATCGTTTAACGACTAACGACCTATCTAAACAACACCTTGACTAATGACTTCCGACTAACGGTCACCGACTAACGACATGGGTCACATCAGCAAATGCTCACCCTCCATTCCCCCATCGTCTTAACAACCAACGACTCTCAGCCTCAACCAGGACCTTGACCTGACAAGTCACATGACCAGTACCGGCCCCTGACTGGCCCCCAACCAGCCTCCGTCGATCGATTGCTACTAGATTGTAACCGCTTTTCTATTCGGCCGACCGTGGATTGACTTTAGAAGTTTTTCTAAATTTTTCTCATTCACTATCATTATCACAAGCAGCCGCTACGGTTACTCTACCTACCAGTTTCCATTTCTGACGTCACTTACCGTACCTATAAATACTGCCCTGTCAGTAGCCAAACATCATTGAATCATACCCATCTGCCCTAGCTTCACTTCAGACCTAGCTTCAGATTTCATTTCGACCTAGTCTCTCTACTGACTGATTTGGGTTTACCCAGTCAAGTTGTGTCCTCGCTCGCCCTCTAAGTTTAACGGTGTTGTTAAGCTTAACTCTTGTCCTCGTTTAGTGCCATACGGGCACCCTAGTATTTGTTTTCATTTCGTTAACGCTAGCACTTACGGCTAGTGACTCGTGCCTTTCGTTATCCTCGACCATTAAAAACTAAATCACTAACGACCTTTTGGGTCTTCATTACAGAACCTTTCCCTCTTGGCTACAAACTGGTAGTCACCTTAACGACATCACCGTTTACATCCCATCCCTCTTAACGCTACCGACTCTACTGGGTCCTAGGGACTTTTGCTGACTCCCCTCACAACACGTAACGTTGCACCTTTGCTAGCTCCCCTATCTAGTTGGCCTTGTTTGTTGTTTCCTGCACAGCAGCTAGGCAGCAAAGCAACGCATCACCGTACTACAAATACCTGCAATATACAGACTATGTCAGAGTCTGATCCTCAGTCTGGATAGAAGTGACTCTATTCTGTACCTGCAATATACAGACTATGTCAGAGTCTGATCCTCAGTCTAGATAGAAGTGACTCTATTCTGTACCTGCAATATACAGACTATGTCAGAGTCTGATCTATAGTACAGTAAGTATTATGCTTTGTATTGTGTATAGTAGGTCAACTCACCCTCAGTCTGGATAGAAGTGGAGTGGGGGCAACTATTTTTGCTAGACTAGTAGATGTGTCGGTACCTTTCAAAATCCATTTAGCTGCTTCAAAAATATTATTGACCTTATAGGGATCCTCAGGATGGTGGTCCAGCATAGTGATCTCTAAGCAACAAACAAGTTTAGCCCATAGCAACATAGGAATACCCTGTTGGAACAAGCAACGTTCCTCATTCCTATATAGTTTACCATTTGTTAATAGCCAATGTGCCATTCACTGGAAGTTGCAATAGTAGTCTGAGAATTGTCCAAGTGTTGCTAAGCCGCTGTTGAATGTCTGGGTGGTGAGTTGTTTGAGGGTGCTAAGAGTATAACATGCCATCTCATCAGTGCTAGGGTAGAGTTGCATAACCACCATTTTCCATTACTGATAAGTATGTCCTGTGAATTCTGGTAGTCCAAGCCAAGTTTCTGCTGTGTTGTAGGAAACATAGCATTGATGCATTGCTTTGCTGCCTAGCTGCTGTGCAGGAAACACCAAACAAGGCCAACTAGATGAGGTGAGTTAGCAAAGGTGCAACATTACATTGTGTGAGGGGAGTCAGCAAAAGTGCCTAAAATCTGGTAGTGTTGGTAACATTAAGGAGAGGGGGTGCAAACGGTGATGCTGTTAAAGTGACTACTAGTTTGTAGTCAAGGAAATTTGTCTGTTGAAAGACACAAATGGTTGTTAGTGATTTTTGATTTTAAATGGTCAAGGTTAATGAAAGGCACAAGTTGCTAGCTATAAGCGCTAGCATTAACAAAAACAAAAACTAGAGTGCCCAGATGTCACTTAACAAGAATAGAAGTTAAGCTTAGAGGGCAAATGAGAACATGACTTGACTGGGTAAACCCAAATCAGCCGGTAGAGGGACTAGGTCAAAAAGAGATCTGAAGCTAGGTCTGAAGTGAGATGAGGGCAGACTGGTATGATTCAATGATGATTAGCTACTGACAGTGCAGTATTTATATGTACGTTAGGGTGTAGCAAAAGGAGAAACTAGTAAGTAAAGTAACCATAGTGGCTGCTTGTAATAACGGGATAATGTAGGCCAATACAATACTGAATAAGAAAAATTTAGAAGAAATTAGCAAGTTGGATCGTGGCCAGCTGAATAGAAAAGCAGGTAGGATCCAGTGGCAATCAACTGACAGACACCAGTTGGGAGCCAGTACTAGTCATGTGACTAGTCAGGTCAGAGTCCTGGTGAAGTTTAACTGGGTTGCTAGTTGTTAAGACACTTGCTGGATAAGGGTGACCATTAGCTAATATGACCAGGTTGTTAGTTGATAACTGGTAGTGTGCAGTCATTAAGTCAATGAGTCATTTAGATAGGTTGTTAGTTGTTAAACAATTGGTGGCCACCTGGTTGTTTACTGCCTAAGTTGTATTGCAATGAGTTGTTAACAGTTCTTCTTCTACTGAGTTATCCAAGTCACGTTTGTTTGATATCTCTTGATTAGATTGAAGTCAGGTTTATTGGCATCAGGGAAATCTCCAGAGATAAGTTGGCATTTGTTGGTATTCTGCAATCAGTGGCATATGTATCTTATTAGCATCCAGCATATTCCTTCTGTTGTGTGTTGTCCATGATACTGCAGTTGTTACACTGCCTGTTGTTGCCAAACCCCTCTGTCTCTCTAAACTCTCTCACCTGCTTAATGATTAAGGCCTTCTTAGCAACTTTGATAATGTGTGCACTCAGACAACACCTAGCAACATGCAAAGTTGTTGACTGAGGACAGTCAATTTTTCAGTTGAGGGGAGGATGATGAGCCCTAATTCACTCTATTCACTGAAACAACAATTTTGACAATGCACTAAAAATAGCATATAGCATTGTCCACCATCAATTATAGGTTATTCTACTTGCTTAACACTAGCAATTATGATGGTGATTTTCCCATAGTCTAGCAACCCTTGGATTCAATTTTCTGACAGTTCTTTCATATGCACTGATAAAATACACATGCTACTGATTGCAGAATACTAACAAACCCTGACTTATCTCTGGAGATTTCTCTGATGCTGATGAACCCAACTTCAATCCGATCAAGAGATAACAAATAAACGTGACTTGGATAACTCAGTAGAAGAAGAACTGTTAACAACCTGTCACAATACAACTTAGGCAGTAAACAAACAGGTAGCCACCAATTGTTTAACAACTAATGACTTCACACTACCGCTTACCAACTAACAACCTTGTCATATCAACTAATGGTCACCCTCCACTCTCAGTTTCTCAATGACTAGCAACCCATTCACCAGGACTCTGACCTGACAAGTCACATGACCAGTACTGGCTCCTGACCAGCATCTGTCAATTGATTGCTACCTGATCATACCCACTTTCCTATTCAGTCTGTCACAGACCAACTTTCTAATTTTTCTTATTCGGTATTGTTATTACAAGCAGCCACTATAGTTACCTTACTTACTAGTTTCCCTTTTTCTACACCCTTACTGTACATATAAATACTGCCTTGTCAGTAGCTAAACATCATTGAATTATACCAGTCTACCCTTGTCTCACTTCAGACTCTTTTTGACCTAGTCTCTTTACTGGCTGATTTGAGTTTACCTAGTCAAGTCGTGTTCTTGTTCACCCTCTAAGCTTAACAGTATTGTTAAGCTTAACTTCTGTTCTTGTTTAGTGCCATCTGGGCACTCTAGTATTTATTTTTGTTAATGCTAGCATTTATGGCTAGCAACTTGTGTCTTTTGTTACTCTCAACCATTTAAAATCAAAATCTCTAACAATCTTTTGGGTCTTTCCAACAGATCTTTTTCCTTAACTAACAAACTGGTAGTTACCTTAACAACATCACTATTTGCATCCAATCTCCTTAACACTACTGACTCTACTGGGTTGTAGGGACTTTTGCTGACTCTCCTCACACTACATAATGTTGCACCTTTGCTAGCTCCTCTCATCTAGTTGGCCTTGTTTGTTGTTTCCTGCATGGCAGCTAGGCAGCAAAGCAACACATCAGCATATCATTTTTTGATCTATTTTTCTATTTTTCTCTCATATCCACATATACACAACTTCTTTTTTGCTTCCTTTCCAATTTTCTTGATTTTCTTCCTACAACAATAACAAGCAAGATTTGACTTTGTCATATCTTCCATTCAATTATTGACATACTTTCTATTTATGTCTGCCCATTTTCTTGACAACATGTATAGACCAAATATTTTGATATTGCAGCAATCTACTTAGTATAAAAACTGCATGTACTACACTAGATCAAAAAAGTCAGTTTTCCCCCCTAGTTTCTCCTCTTGCACTGTGCTTTAGAGCTCAAATTTAGTCTAAACTCCTAAGTCTTGTTTTTCTATCTTTTTGTCGTCACTATCTGCAGCAACTAAGCTCATTGTGGTTGCTTCATCGTAGCAACCTTTAGTGTTTTCAGAGTTTTCTAGTGTCTAGTGACAACCCTAGCAACTTTGGCTTGTGTTGTTATCCCCCTCAACACTTCATCTCACTTTTATTTGAGTTTTTGGGAACTTGAACAGGACTGCTCACATCTATACCATTCCAAGTTGACCCTACCTATTAGCTGCTGATTTGCCTCTATAGGATTTTGTTCCTGCATGGCAGCTAGGCAACTCCAGACATCATCATTTTACAGCCCACTACAAGGGTTCATAGTTCAAAATTCTACCAGAAACTCAACTTCAGCATAAACATTGTCAGCAACAATCCCTGTCACCAGCTTTAGGCCAGTTTGATTCTTCATCCATATTAACTACACTAGAATCTCAATGACCTCTACTTCAAACTCTCAACAAAGAACTAGCCACCACTAGCTTACTTTTAGAGCCTAGCAAACTCTTGGAAAACTTTCCAGGACCACTCATCAAAGATTCCCTTAACGCTCCTCTTTCCTCACTCACCCCTCTAAAATCACCCACACTGTTTCCCAGAGCCTTCTCACAAGACACACTGACCACCAATTGCTAGCACTCTCCTGGCCCATTGAGTACTACTACCACCCTCACTGACTATGCCTGCAATGGAGCAGGAACACCACATTTGTTGGGCACATATGCCCCCTCAGAACAACACAATGGCCCCCAAATGGGATGAATCTTGACCTTGCAAACTGGCTGAGTACTTCAGGGAACTGGAGTATCTCTTTAATGACTGCAGCATCACAGACAATACATAATAGAAGGAATATGCTGGATGCTACGTTTCATATGACATAGCAGAAACTTGGCTAGGACTACTGGAATTCATAGGACATACTTATCAGGAATGGAAAATGACAGTTATGCAACTCTACCCTGGCGCTGATGAGATGGCACATTATACTATTAGTAACCTCAAACAACTCACCACCCAGACATTCAACAGTGGCTTAGTGACACTCAGACAATTCTCAGACTACTATTGCGACTTCTAGTGAATAGCATGTTGGCTGTTAACAAATGGTAAACTATACAGGAATGAGGAACATTGCTTGTTCCAACAGGGTATTCCTATGTTGCTATAGGCTAAACTCATTTGTTGCTTGGAGATCACTATGCTGGACCACCATCCCAAGGATCCCTACAAGGTCAATAATGTTTTTGAAGCAGCTAAATGAATTTTGAAAGGTACCAACACATCTACTGGTCTAGCAAAACAGTTGCCCCCACTCCCAGTCTAATCACTAATCCTACTGTCAATGTTGCTCCTAGGACCCCAGCACCTGTCAAAATGGAAACCTTGGATGCCGCTACCAATGCCATCATCAGCATCCTAGCTTATATGGAGGAATGTATGGCTGCTTTACTTGACACTAGAAACAACAGACAATCTCAGGCTCGCACTCCTCATACTCTTAGCAATGGTTGCCACTTCTGTGGGGAAGTTGGCCATACTATGGTCAGAGGTAACTGTCTGGTCTTGAAAGCCTTTATTCAGCAAGGCAAGGTACAGCATAATGTTGAAGGCAAGGTAGTACTCCTGTCTGGTGCTATAATTCCCAACTATGCTGATAAATGTCTATACCGTGAACGTGTTGACAAATGGCATTGCTTGAACTCTGGCCAAATTGTAACCAGATACTTAACCTCTAATGCTAACCCAGACCATGAGCAGGCTATGCACCAGTCTTTGATTCATGAAGTTATGGCACAGGAAACCACTAACAACCATTTGCTAACTTGTGAAGCCCATATCCAGTCCCTCAAATGCAAACTTAATACCCTCTATTGTCCAGAAGACTTTGATAGCATCAAAGTACTGTGTGCTAAAGGATACCATCCTGTTGCACCTATTGCTAAGGAACTTGTTACTACCTCTTCAGCTCCTGCCCCACCTGCTGTCACTTCATTGCCTGATAAGGGCAAGGAAAAGGAAACTGCTCCCACTGTTACTAGCATACCTCCCTTGCATCCTTTTTCTGATATTCCCAATTGTTATGCCCCACCTGCCCAGAAGAACTTTGCTATGCCAAAATGCCAGGACACTGCCTACCAAATCATGTCTCCCATCTACAATATTGAACAAACCAAGGCTGTGTTTGACAGGGTGCTTCAGATGAAAGTGACTGTATCTGTTGGTGAACTCTGCTGCCTCTCATTGGACATTTGCAATCAATTTTGGAATGCTGTCACCCCTAAACAAAATGTTGCTAGCAATGTTGCTACATCTAGCAACACTGACCCCTTTGACAATGCCCTGCCTTTTGTATTCAACTATGATGAAAGATTCTCTTTGGCCTCTAACACATCTATGGCTGGCAGCTTGTCTAGCAACACCATCAAATCTGCATTGATTGACCCTGTCAAAACCTATATTGAGTTGCTACCTCCTAGCAAACCCCTGGTCACCCTCACCATTGCTAAGGAGGCCCAATCCATTTGATTCATTGCTATGCTCATGGACAATAAAGAAGAAATCAAATATATTGTTGATAGCAGGTCTCAAATCATTTCAATGTTGGCAGAGATTGCTAACAGTCTAGGTATCATCTATGATCCAAACATCATTCTGAACATGTAAAGCACCAATGGGACCATGGACAAGTCCCTTGGCCTTGCTAGGAACATACTATGCTCTATTAGTAACATTACCTTTTACTTGTAGATTCACATCCTCAGATCCCCCACATACAACATCCTACTTGGCTGCCTATTTGATGTACTTGCTTGCAGCATCTTAACAATGCTTAATTCACACAAAACTACTCTCACCGTTACTGACCCCAACTTAGATCTCTGCCACACAATCCCCATCTTTTTTAGAGGACACATCAGACAACCACGTACTAAGATGCAATATAAAGAAGAACCTCTGAGTTGCTTTTGGCACCCACACCACCATCATCATGGATAGTAATGACACATCCACCATTGCCCTGATACTAGAGTATGACTCCTCTCTGATATCCTAGAAACAGACTTTACTCTATTGCTTGCCTACCTTTATTCCACTGCTTCAAACCTTCTTAATTCATCTACTGATACTTATTTTGTTTCTACCAACCCTTCTTGCCCTTTGATTCTTGGACATACTAATACTATTTCATCTTGTTGATGAGCCCCAATTTACTCTGTTTACTGAAAATAACAATTTTGATGACACACTAAAAATAGCATGCAACATTGCCCACCATCAATTATAGGTTATTCTACTTGCTTGAGGCTAGCAATTACAATGGCCCATGGTCTAGCAACCCTTTGATTCAATTCTGTGACAGTTCTTCTATGCCTCCTCCTTGTATTGGGCATACAGCACCCAACACTCTGCCTCCACCTCTGCCTACTCCTTTTAAACAACACTGCTACCAGCTGCTGACTCAAACCAGTGGAGGTACATTAACAGGACTGATGTAACCTCAGCCTAGGGGTTGGTGGCCATCAAGGACCAACCCAATGCTAAGACCCTTGGCACCATCTCCAGAAAGGCCTGAGCAGCCACCAGACGAGCATAGGTGGTAGCATAGTCAAAGAATGTGGGAGTGGACATAGTGAGAAAAGAAGTAGGAGGAAAGAATGAAACAACAAAGTTCAGATTTTTGCTTGCTTATATGCACCATTCTGAACCCATGCACAGACCACCCTTACTGATCACAAGATTTTAATAGGATGATTGACTGCGGACAGTCAAAATTTCAGTTAGTGGGAGGATGATAAGATAGACATGCCGCTGATTGTAAAATACCAACAAACTCTGACTTATCTCTGGAGATTTCCCTGATGCTAATGAACCTGACTTTAATCTAATTAAGGGATAATGAACAAACCATTAACAATCTGTTGTAATACAACTTAGACAGTAAACAACCAAGTGGCCACTAGTAGTTTAACAACTAACAACCTAACAACTTCACACTACCAATTACTGACCAACAACCTTGTCATATCAGCTAATGGTCACCCTCCATTCCCCATCATCTTAATGACTAGCAACCCATTCAACCTTCACCAGGACTTTGACCTGACTAGTCACATGACTAGTACTGGCTCCCAACCAGCATCTGCCAATTGATCGCTATCAGATCATACCCGTTTTCCTGTTCTGCTTACTACAGACCAACTTTCTAATTTTTTCCAGATTTTTCTTATTCAGTATTAATATCACACACAGTTGCTATGACTACCTTACTTACTGGTTTCCCTTTTTGCTACATCCTAAACGTACATATAAATACTGCACTGTCAGTAGCTAAACATCATCAAATCATACCAGTCTGCTCTCATCTCACTTCACACCTAGCTTCAGATCTCTTTTTGACCTAGTCTCTCTACTAGCTGATTTGGGTTTACCCAGTCAAGTTGTGTTCTTGTTTGCCCTCTAAGCCTAACAGTATTGTTAAGCTTAACTTCTGTTCTTATTTAGTGCCATTTGGGCACCCTAGTATTTGTTTTCATTTTTATTAATGCTAGTGATTACAGCTAGCGACTTGTGCCTTTTGTTACCCTTGACTGTTTAAAAACAAAATCACTAACAACCATTTGGGTCTTTCATTACAGAACTCTCCCCTCTTTGACTACAAACCAGTAGTCACCTTAATAACAACATTGTTTGCACTCCATCCCCCTTAATGCTACTGACTCTACTGAGTTTTAGGGACTTTTTCTGACTCCCCTCACACCTATGTAACATTGCACCTTTGCTAGCTCACCTTATCTAGTTGGCCTTGTTTGTTGTTTCCTGCATGGCAGCTAGACAGCAAAGCAACGCATCACTGGCAGTGGTGGTCTGCTTGTTGACCCAGGATTGGGTCTGTAACTACAGGTCAGAGCTTGACCATATGGAAGACTAGATGAATACCACACATTGCTTCTCAACAGGCGGTACAGCTCCCTGGTGAATTCTGCAACAAACTGGGGACCTCAATCTAATACAAAGGCATTGCAGAGGCCATATAACTTCCAGATGTTTTTGCAGTACAGATTGGCAGCACCTAGCATGGAGCAAGTGGTAGTGGTAAGGATGAAATGCGCTCTCCTTCCTATGCTGTCCATAACAACCATGATGGCATTGTAGCCATGCGCATCTGGCAGTTATGAGATAAAGTCCACTGAGACCATGCTCCACCTGTTCTCAGGAATGGGAAGAGGGTGCAGCTTGCCTACCAGCACTTGATGGGAAGGCTTGGTTCTAAGACACATGTTGCAAGTGCTGGTGTAGGCGCCAATATAGCACGACATCTGGGGCCACCAGTAGCTATGTGATACTAGCTCCAGAGTCTTCTAGCATCCTAGGTGTCCTACAACCTTGGAATTGTAGTGTTGCTATACAATCTGCTGCCTCAGTTCTAGGTCATTTGGCATGTAGATGTGTCCCTAGAAGGTCAGGATCCCCTGATCCAGTTGCCACTACTGACTGTGGATAGAATGAGTCTCTGTCTGTCAACCTGCCTTGAGCATTGCCACCACTTTAGCCACCACATCCTCATGAAGTCCCTCTCAATTGCCCTTCCAAATGTCTGCTAGAACGGATACCTCCTTGTCCTAGATTACCAGACCTTCAAGTGCCCAAATTGCAAACTGGGAGAGGACAGCTCCAGTTGCAAAGTCTAAGCTGTCCGCCTCCACATGGAATGGCAGATTGTTGTCAGGAGAGATGAGAACTGGTTGGGAGGTCACCACATGTTTCAGGCTCTCAAAGGCTGTCTGTTGAGCATCTGTCCACTGCTAAGGCTGGTCCTTTGAAGTCAGGTCAAAGAGAAGGCAGGCATAATGTGAGAAGTCCTAGATAAACTGCTGGTAGAAGTTGATGAACCCTAGGAAGGATTGAACTTCCTTCTTGTTCTGGGGTGCTGGCCAGTCTGCCACTCTAGCTACCTTCACCAGGTCCATCTCTACTGTTCCATGCAAGATGATGAGTCCAAAGTATTCCACTTGGGTCTGCTCAAACTTGCACTTCTCAGGTTTGAGGTAGAGCTGGTGTTGGCATATAATGTGGCTGTAAGAGGACGTTCATGATGTGGGATACTCCCGACAAGGCAAGGTCACGCAACAAGACTAAGCAAGTGAGGGTGGTGGCTAGCAAGCAATAAGGCTGGCAAGCATAGGCAGCAAGGCAGGTAAAGCAAGAGGATAACACTGATGATGTTTAGAGTTGCCTAGCTGCCATGCAGGAACTAAATCCTAGAGAGGCAAATCAGCAGCTAATGGGTAGGGTTGACTTGGGATGTAATAGTGTGAACGGTCCCATTCAAGCTCCCAAAAACTCAGATGAAAAGTGTGTGGGTATTGGAGAAAAAGGTGATAACAATGCTAGCCAAAGTCGCTAGGGTCGTTGCTAGACACTAGAAAACATGAGTGAACACTAACAACACTAGAAGTCGCTATGACGAGGCAACCACAATAAGCTTAGTTGTTGCAGATAACAACAACAAAAAAGGCTAGAATGACAAGACTTAGCAGGTTAGACTAAGCTTGAGCTCTGAAACGTAGTGCAAGAGACAAAACTGAGGGGAAAACTGGATAAGATTCTCTTGTGGGTCTAGTGTAGTACAGGCAGTCTTTATACTAAGTAGATGGCCGTGATATCAAAATATTTGGTCCATGAGATGTGTCAAGAAAATGGGCAGCTGCAAATAGAAGATATATAAAAAAATATGAATGGAAAGAAACTGGAAAGTAAGTGAAACAGAAGTCATGGGAGGATCAATGTGAAACAAAATAGAAGGAAAACAATAGGAAAAACTGGAACACGCATAGGAGAACTGTCCAAAACCTGAATGGAAGCATTGCTAGACTGCAGGAATATTGCCGTTGGAAAGGACATGAGAGAGAAGTTGTGGGAGGTTGGTGCAAAAGGCGAATCAGAGTGAAATGATAAAAAAAATGACATGCGGATAGAAGAACTGCCAGGGGCTCAGATCAAATTGTCGCTAGACCACAGGAATATTGCTATTGTGATTGCTAGTGTCAAGCAAGTAGAATAACGTATAATTGATGGTGGGCACATCAAAATCAACGAGTTCAGTGAACAGAGTAATTGGGGCTTATCAACGCACAAAGGGGGACGACACTATAGAGCTTACAGTTGGCTTACTGTATAGACCAGGGAAGTGCTGTTATTGTTAGGTCAAAGAGTATTCTACTCTGTTAACCTGCTTATATACATACATAGATGGCTTACTAATGCTAGTGTGGTAAGCGGCCTGAGTGACTAAGCAAAGGTAATCAACAATATGTAAGCAGAGAAATAGTGTCTGATTACTACGAGGTGACAACTAATATCCACGGG
Source organism: Termitomyces bulborhizus (assembly GCA_017580835.1). Lineage (NCBI taxonomy): Eukaryota > Fungi > Basidiomycota > Agaricomycetes > Agaricales > Lyophyllaceae > Termitomyces > Termitomyces bulborhizus. Next base: position 1,974 of record JAGDQM010033789.1, on the reverse strand, counting down.
AAGGTGCAGGGCTGAGCAGCTGGTTAGTCCGTGATGCTAGATAAGATGCAATACATACAACTAAGACCATATAGAGTTAGCCATTTGATAAGATATTGGATGTCCCTTTACATCACCCCCCCCTCAAGGTTCGTCATCACAATGAACAGCATTATCTATCTCCTAAAAGGTCATGACTAGTGGGTGGTTTCTAGGGGCCTACTATGCGCAGTAGCTGAGCAAATGTAAGCAGTTTCCTACTCCGTTGGATAGCTTGTAATAGAAGACTTGGTACCAGGTGCCAGCGTAGAGAGGGTCATTAGAGAAGTTGTGTCCATCACAGAAGCCAGTGTGGCCCCCATGTGAACACTCAACATCAGCAAGCCCAGAGGGAGAGATGAGGCAGGCTGGGTAGTGGGGGTAGAAGTCAATGTCTTCTGCTTGGAAGACACTGGGCGAGGAGTGGACGCAGCTGACTGTGTAGGAGTAGGGCCAGACAATGCAGTGTTTCCCAAGGGTGCCGGCACAGCAACTGCCGGAACAATGTTGCCTGAGCATTGCTTCCGCAGTACGCAGACTTGCTTCTTAGCTATCCGCTTTCCAATGACCACGAGGGCCTCACCAATCTGCCAATCAGTACCCCGGATAGTGACATACCAGTGATGTGTTGCTTTGCTGCCTAGCTGCCATACAGGAAACAACAAACAAGGCCAACTAGATAGGGTGAGCTAGTAAAGGTGCAACGTTATGTAGTGTGAGGGGAGTCAGCAAAAGTCCCTAAGACCCGGTAGAGTTGGTAGCGTTAAGAGGGATGGGATGTAAATAGTAATATTGTTAAGGTGACTACCAGTTTGTAGTCAAAAGGGGAGGTTCTGTAATGAAAGACCCAAAAGGTCGTTAGTGATTTGGTTTTGAAACGGTCGAGGCTAACAAAAGGCACGAGTTGCTAGCCATAAGCGCTAGCATTAATAAAACAAAAACAAATACTAGGGTGCCCAGATGGCACTAAACGAGAACAAGAGTTAAGCTTAACAATACCGTTAAGCTTAGAGGGTGAGCAAGAACACGACTTGACTGGATAAACCCAAATCAGTCGGTAGAGAGACTAGGTCAAAATGAGATCTGAAGCTAGGTCTGAAGTAAAGCTAGGGTAGACAGGTATGATTTGATGATGTTTAGCTACTGACAGTGCAGTATTTATATGTACGGTAAGTGATGTCAGAAATGGAAACCAGTAAGTAGAGTAACTGTAGTGGCTGCTCGTGATAACAACAATAAATAAAGAAAAATTTAGAAAATGGAGTTGGTTCGTAATAGGTGGAATAGGAAAATGGGTCTGATTGGGTAGCAATCAATCAATGGAGGCCAGTCGGGGGCCAGTACTGGTCATGTGACTGGTCAGGTCAAAGTCCTGGTGAAGGCTAAAAGAGTCGCTAGTCATTAAGACGATAGGAGGGAATGGAAGGTGAGCGTTTGCTGATGTGACCAATGTCGTTAGTTAGTCAGTAACCGTTAGTTGGAAGCCGTCAGTCAAGGTGTCGTTTAGATAGATTGTTAGTTGTTAAACAATTGATGGCCATCTGGTCATTTACTGCCTAAGTTGTATCGCGATGTGTCGTTAACAGTTCTCCATTTATCATCTCTTGATTGGATTGAAGTCGGGTTCATTGGCATCAGAGAAATCTCCAGAGATAAGTCGAGGTTTGTTGGTATTCTGCAATCAGCAGCATGCCTATCTTATCACTGGCAGTCTCCATTTGCCGAGTCAACTATGAAGGCTGCCAAGCAAGCGCCGGAGATGTCAAGGGCTTGTTTAAGGCCCTGTCCCTGATGACCAACTATATGTGACACAAGAGAGTCGGGGAGTTCAAGTGCACACTCAAAATGTGGGGTACGGCCATCCATAGAAGGGAGATCCCGAGCATGGGGGACGGCAACGGGGACATTATTGGTAGGTTGCCCTACACATCGCGGAATGCGAGAGGTGGGGGCAGT
>JAGDQM010033788.1:0-14316 GCA_017580835.1 Termitomyces bulborhizus | reverse complement strand
ATGGAAATCGGAGGCAAAAGGATGACTTACTCCAGCGTGGTTGGATCCCTCATGTACGCCATGATGGGAACCAGACCCGACATAGCATACGCTGTGGGAGTACTTGGGCGCTTTAGCGCAAGTCCCAAACGTCAACACTGGACTGCGGCAAAGAGAGTCTTACGCTACCTCAATACAACCAGCGTCATGGAATTAAGATTTGATGGAAACAATGTGGGAATGGACATGTCGTTCCACAGATATTTAGATGCTGATTGGTCGGGAGATTCCGATACTTCTCGGTCAACATCAGGATACGTCTTTATTTCGGTTTGCAGTGCCATAGGCTGGGCCAGCAAGCGCCAAACCATGGTTGCCCTTTCATCCACTGAATCAGAATACATAGGTCTCTGCTATGCTGGACAACACCTTGCGTGGCTTCGAACATTCTTTGAAGACATAGGTCACGTTCAGAAGGGGCCATCGAACTTACTGTGCAACAATCAAGCTGCAATCATTCTGACCAAGGAAGCTCAGTATTGTTCTCGAACGAAGCACATCCAACACAAATTTCATTATCTGTGAGATGACCTGGTCGCAAAAGGTGAAGCAATCGTTCGATACGTACCAACGGACGATATGGTTGCAGACATTTTCACAAAGGCCCTCCTGCACGATAAACACTGGAAGTTCACAAAGGCGATGGGGCTACGCCTCCCCACGAGTGGGAGTGTCAAGGAATAGGGGCACTCTGTTCCCATTGTCCATTTATCATCACGTGCGGTCGGCTATGCCACCTTAAAATATGTTTTCTTGATTTGTCACACCTCAGTTCGTTTCACAACCTACGTGCACAAAACTGAGGTGTGTTACATTAATTGTTTTTTCATTCTTAAACTTCATACTTATTATATTTACTTAGTTACAATTGTCTTGAACTAGGTAAATGGATTTTAGTTTGTTTCACAACCTACGTGCACAAAACTGAGTTACAATTGTCTTGAACTAGTACATACTGAAATTCTGCACATTGGTCTTTGAAACTAAGGTCTTAGTACTTGGGAGGTCCTTGGTGGCCACCAACCCTCAGGCAGGGGTTACGTTGATTCTGTCAACATATCTCTATTGGTTTGAGTTGGCGGGCAGCAGCAAGGTAGTCTGGAAGGAGCAGGTGGATGTTGAGGCAGAGTGTTGGGCTCTATATGCCCAGTACAGGGTGGAGGCCTGGATGAGGCCATTTGACAAGAACTTTGTAAGTGTTTTCCTTTGCTAACATCTCTGTTTGTGCTAATAGCTTTGTTTAGGGTAAAGTGCTGGCAGGCTGGGGTTCTAATTCGGGGCTCAGATCTGAAGCAGCCGGGAGTTCAGGGGAGGCAGATAATGAGGAAAGGTCAGATTCGCTATGGTTGCTGGCGAGAGCGGGCGAAGCACCAGAGCGTGCTGTCACTTCTGCCAGCTCTTTCCGTAGTGCCTCCATCTCGCGCTCGAACCTGATCAATAATTAGCTGGGAAACGGTGGACATATGGAAGGGAAAGAGACACACTTGCGGCCGAATACTTCAATATAAAAACCACCTCCGTTCCAGGCGCTCACGGAAAATATGAAAATAAGGAAAATGCCACTACAGAGAGGGCTATCGTAGAGAAGGAAAACAGCAGGGAGCTCTGTAAGGACAGCGTAAACTACAATCAACGTAAGCCGACTGATGTATCTCGAGAAATACTGGCTCTTACCGAGCTGCCCACCCATGAAGAAGGCTTCACGATAACGAGGGGACACAGACGAAAGGGTTCGGCCTATGACACCTCGTTTATCGTTGAGGAGGTAAGAGAATGACGTAGTCCGCTCCCCGGATTCAATTTTAGAGCGGCGGTCGACGAGAATAAACTGGATATCAGATGACAAATGAGTTAAAGGCAAAGATCTATATGACATACCTTCCAGTAAAGTAATTGCCAGATGACATCTGTTATGTACGTCATAAGTGATTGCTTTTGGGAGAACAGGACGACTGACATAGGCCTCCACTGAGAAGAAGGGCTCGGAGTGGCTGAAGATGAGGCAGCTCAACTAGGGCTGGGAATCGCGTCACCGAGTTTGGATAGAAGTGTCTAGACCGCGTCCTTAACAAGAAGATATTGCCACGAGAGATAGATGGATTCCTACCGGATGACCGTGAGCGTGAAAGGAGCACACATATGGATATACAGTGATGTGATCTTATCCAAATCGTGGAATACGAGACTATTTCTCCAAGTAATGACCGCACTCGCAAGTGAACCATGGGAAAGGCAATAACAAGCCACGAACAGGGCCGGACTCGATGGAAGAAACCAGATATAAATGAAGTTGAGAATGGTAACATAATAGCATAAGTCGAATAGGAAGTAATGCCACGCGCGTTTCTTGTAAATATAGAAACGGAGAGGGAGAAGGATACAACCTTGTAGTGTGTACATGATATGTAACCACCTTGAAATCACGACAATCTGGGTTTAAGGGTCTTCAGGTAAAATGAAAACGACGTACTGGGGTGCTATACCGAACATGAGGGCAGAGAATAGTAACGTCATGACACCCAAGAAGAACGATACTTTTTCGCGCGTGCGGACGACCTTGGCGCTCTGCCACGACACTGCTAGCTTCGTCATACGTGCGGAGACCTGACGTTTTGAAGATTACGCATATGGAAACCAAATTACCCGAGACAAAGGACATTTACCTTGACTTTGAAATTCTTGATTTCACGATCGAAGTTTTCTGCCAACGCGTCCCCAGAGAAATCTTTGAATTTGAATTTCGTCTCTTCCGCCTTCATCTTTAGCCTATCGCTGTGTTTTTGCAGACGCCGCTGGATGAGATCAACATGTGAATCGAAGTACGTCTCGATGGTGTCTACAGATCTAGGTGTAAAACGCCACATCTTTGGCAGAGGACGATCGTACCAAGGAGAGTGAAAGCACTGGCCCAGTCTAAGGCTTCCTCCCGTATCAATCGTTCGATTGTGACATGAGGGGTAGAAAAGTAGCCTTTGTTCGACAGTTGCGGTGAAGGTGGCCTGGACATTGTTGAATGGCCACAGTAGGGAAATGGCTAGACAGCAGAGAGGCTGTAGTTGCCAGCAAAGGGCATGGCTGCTAAACGCCCTGTTACGTAACGGTCATGAAACATGCGCCAGGCACGGTCTACATCGCTCGATCACATCTCGGTCTTCACTCTCATTTACAGAATTCTGTTCGTCATGTTTGGCAAACTAGGCATGTTCTATCCCTTTACTGCTCTCTACATATCATAATCACCAGCGTACAGTTCACCTCGGCTTTGATGCCCTTCTTATCAGCGCTTTTCTGGCAGGGATTAGGCGCACGACCAGTCTGACGTGCGTCCTTCGTTGATCACTTGTTCTATCGCTCTAATGTCGTTCCATCAGACCGGCACTGGGCCAAATCCCCAACAAAGATGTTCGTCGTAAGTACGCATGTTCTCTAATGTACCAATTCTCCTCACGAGCGTGCAGAACTATTCCGGTCTTATCTAGAACTAGGTACTTCGAGTTTTCAGCGAGCTCTTTATTTCATCGTTCTCATGTGGCACAGGCGAATATATTTTTGACTTTGCAATTGTCATCTGCGGGGTGCGTATGGCTTGTCTTCTTCTTACTATCATTGACCGAACATTGATCAGCGGTCGTCCTCATTCGAACGGAGACGGTGAGAAGATACACAGCGGTAGTCTTCTTTCGCAATACTGTGTATCCCACACTGTGATTTGCCATGATCCTACCTCGCGAAGACTCAACGCTGGTCTTTGTATATGATACAATTGGCACCGCTACTATCCGAGGAAGTTGTACACGAAGAAGTGCAGTACGATAGATCCTAACGCGAAATCTCCAAATGCTCTATTACATTCTATTTGTTCAAACGTTGTATCCTAATTTACAGATTTGCATACCTTTCTGGAGAGACTTCCTTGAACTCATTCTTGTTCTCTGGATTGACTTGTGACCGCAATGAAGCGGTCAGAACGAATTGGCCGACAGTGCTCGCAAAGCTAAGGCACACGATTATTGATGAAGATGTACAGAGAACCAGATGCCAGCTCACCCAGACAGGAAAGCATTGAAAGGATAGTCTGTTACCAAGACACAGTACAAGAACTGCGCAATGCCCGACAGCATCAAGAAGAAAAGAAACGCGTCGATAAACTTCAAGCGATCAGAGGTACGATCACTGTATGCTTTCCAGAGAGTCTGAACAACATTTGTGGATGCTGGAGGTGACGACTTAATGGCCATGTTCGAGTATTGTGCGTGCCAAGTGCAACGTGGAAATAAGACGGCACAGCGTCGAGCTTTTGTAAAACACTCGCAAATAAATCTCAACAGTCTCCCAAACCGAAAAAAAGTAAACGCCTCGAATACTTTTCGTCAGGTGGTTGAGCAGCTACGACAAGATGAGCGGTTTCGGCCTCCGGTTAACATCTTCGAGTGCTGCAAGCTGCTCTGCGGCTGTTCTTCGCTTCAAATCGCGTCCCAGAGCATGCCGAAGCGTACACAAACTACTTAAACCGCCGTACCCAATTGAGGGTGGTCTCGGTAACTTCTTGCCCCCTGAGGCTTTAAAAGTAGTTGCTGTCGACTACCAAGAAGGATTGTTGAAACGCTTGGATGAGGAAGTGCGTGGTATGTAAATTCCGAACATGTCATTTATATGCCGAGTTTACCTCCTTGACATTGTGCCAGGCTCTTCGGAAGCAGAGGAAAGTATTGCACAGACCGTACTGAACACTGCGTCTTTCAAAGAAAAAACGTTGGCCTTCAACTATGCCAGTCTTGCTCTGAATAACAGTTACTTCCTGGAACAGCTGGTACGTATACCTCTTCACACGACTCAAGAAATTCCCGTTCATTATTGGTGCCTATGCATAGCGGCCTCCTCCAACCGAACATGGACGGGAAAACCATCAACACACAATGCTTCCTGAAATGAAGAAAAGCATTCAGAAACAGTATGGTACCTTGCTACAACTAAAATCCGCCTTCTCCTCCGCCGCCATGGGTATGTTCACCAGCGGCTGGGTGTGGTTCGTCACCGATCTCAGTGGTAGCCTTGGGATCATTCCCACGTTTGGTCCTGGCACACTCCTCATTCGTTCCCGCTCATACATGGGTGGTGGCTCATCATCTAGCCAACTTGGCCGCCTCGGTGATCAGATTGATACAACTGTTCCTTATCTTCATGCCGGATGGGATGCTCATAATTCGGGAGCTACTGAAGAGGAAATGACTGCGGATCTTGGAGACGACATTCAACCTCTGCGTTCGCCTACTTCTCCTACCTCACCATCTCCGTCGTCGCCTGTGTCTGGTATTTCAGGTGGGAAGCAGCCCCCCGCGCCTAACGCTCTTCATCCGCGCTTCCACTATTCCACCAGCGTTCACATGGGAGTAAAAAATAACATCTATCAAGGCATGGATCACACTAAATCTCATCGTGCGACTCCTCAAAACAAGACAGAAGCTTTACATCTTGGTGAGACGCTCTACCCGTTATTCTGCATATCTGTAAATGAGCATGCGTGGATGGCGGCGGGATATGGTGTTTGGGGTAAAGAAGCATGGCTGAAGCAATTTTGGACTGTGCTTGACTGGCACAAGGTCAGCATTGCCTATAAGGAATTTATAGCGATACAGTCGACTACACAGTAAATTGATGCTAATTACACCCTCCACACAAGCTGACGCCGTTTGAAACTGGATGCGCGTCGTCGACGGATTGTCCTCTTAAGATCTTGCTTGAAGCATCAGGGGGAGAGCCAAATGGTTGGGGGGGCACTTTGGTGCCGAGCTGGTCATTCAACACTCGACGCAATTCTATGCTATCTCGAGGTCTCAAATTGAGTTTCAGGGATCGCTCTGTGTCTTGGGGCTGTCAATGCTTTGATTGAGGTCGAAACACTGCCATTTTGCGCCACTGCGAACCCAGCCGGAGAAGGTACCGTCCTTGCCGATGAGTTTGTCTTTGGCCATTTGGTAGTCTATCATGGACATTTTCACCTCGTGATACGTACAAGATGAACTATCAATAGTCAAAGAGAATTGACGTTTTGGAGACAGCGACTTACTTCAGAGGCGGGTGGCCCTGGGCTGCCAAAACCTGGTGGTAGAGGTGTAACATCGTCATTCTAGACAACGATGGCCTGTTATAAGGAAATGAGTGGAATCAGATCCTTTGATACTGGCTTATATGGGTCGCACCTTGATTTCTCTCGAAAACGATACTTTGGTGACACACCACGTTTAAGACCATTGATCAAAAACTCTTGTGCGCTTGTATCTGCTACCCAGCAGAGGGCTTTTTGTGGGCCGTCAGATGTTCGTTGTAGCGACTAAAGTCAGAAAGTTTGACCTTCATTACAAGACCCGCTGGAAGGCCGGGTCGCTTCAACCACAGTACGTGAGTGGACGAAAGATTGACTGGTAAACACAATTGTAGGGGTGGAAATGTTGTATCCAGGAGGCCAATCTGTAATCCGTGTCAGGCATCGGGCCATGATTGTCAGTCAAGCGGTAGTCACCCTCGGCAGACCCAACTCTCTTCCATAGTGCCCGTTCACAATCTTCCCTTACAATATCTTGCACATCAGACGGTACCTCGCCGATAACAAGTGAGGAAAGGTAAAGCGGTTCAATGAAACGTGTTGCCAGTGCACCTTGAAAACCTAGGACGCTCCAGGAAGCAATTTTATCGCTACATGCCATACACATTGTCGGAGGCGAATCTGCACGCCCAGGTTTCGTTCGAAGTACCCCTAAGCGGGCATAATTATCACGACCTCTTGAAGCCTGGTTCTCACCCAGAGGAGCAAACACAGATGAATTTTTCAGGGCGGCCATTTCTTCATCCTGGCCAAGTGCTAGAATCCGCATGGAGGCATCGCCACCTTAGAGATGTGGAGAGAAGCAGAGTGAACATTTCAATTGGAACGATGGTGGTAATCGCAGTCTTACAAGGAGGAGTAGATATATACAGACAGGCCTGCACACCTTCCTTAAGTTTATACCTCCCGCTCAGCCCTCGTTCGATCCAAGGCGAGTCGCATCCTCCAGGATCTTCCGACGAGCAACGCAAAACTTCAAGAAGAAACCAGCGAATCGCACCACGCCGTGCGAGAACTTCAGCATGGCTGTCGTGCAGAGCTTCGCCTTGTAATGGGTATCGAGAGGTAGGCAGACATTTAGTGCCAGTGGCAATGCTTATTATTTTGGGTGGTGTAAAGGCGGAAAGAAGGTAGAACGATGCAGCAACTGTGTATTGACCGGAAGGAGGTTGGAAATGAAAGCGCGAATAGGTGTTCAAGATGCAAATGACATCGTCATCACACATCTCTAGCTATAGCTTTTGGAGATGAAAGTTTTATTCGAGATTGTTTTAATGGTTGCTTGTTGTGAGGTTCTCCGGTTCCATCATATTCTATAAATCCGACCTTAGCTCAGTTGGTAGAGCGCGAGACTGTAATTGGATATTTATCTTGAGGTCGCCTGTTCGATCCAAGCAGGTCGGACTTTTTCGTTTCTCATTTCTTTTACATGTCGCGTCCGGAGCTCGAGGCACATCTAAAGTAACGACATCATAGATCAATAAATACACCGCAGAATCATAGTTCTGTATGGGTCGCAGGCAATATCGCCTGGCGGGCCGAGAGGTTGTGGTGTCGAGTGAGTTGTTTCTTGAACTAGATACCTACCTCAAAGAGACTCACGTAGTCTCCAACTATAGGGTTCTATCTTGCTAAGGAAACCAAAGGAAATTCGATGGCTTGGTCCATTACCTACGCGCATTTTGCAGCAATGCGTTTCAACAACATCCTTCCGATGCTCGGACATTATGAATTGTTCTAACGGCACTACCCGCTTCTTTGCCCTGAACTCAAAGGATTCCAAAAAGATTCCCTGCTCACTCGGTCAAGAGCTTCCTTCTTGGTGTTTTCGGTTCACACTGTTCATCGTCGGAAAAGACTGGAAGTGTACTTTCGCGAAGACACGTGGATGCTATGATTTACAGGGCTCTAACATGGAGAACGATTTAAATGAGTAGCAAAATCGCCGAAAAGTCCTCAAGTCATGAGGCTCCTCACAAAAGTATTGACACTGTTTTGTGCAGTTTCTGCACTGGCAAAGACTCGTAACCATCCGCGAATCAACAAATTACTTGCTCGTAATGGCCTTCAAGATAATGTACGTCCTGCGAAAGGCTACTTCTGGAACTCTATCTGATATTCATCACATTTTCCTAGGTTACTTGGGACGAGTATTCGCTCCTCATAAATGGAAAACGTGTCATGATCCTCAGCGGTGAAGTCCATCCGTTCCGGTCAATCATATAACGGAGCTCCGTGATGATTAGCTGATTAAAAACTTCAGAAACCCAGTTCAAAGTCTACACCTGGACATATTCCAAAAGATCAAGCAAGTCTAGCTTCTCCGCGGATAAAAAATTAATGCCAATCATTGCAGAGCTCTGGGTCTAAATACCGTATCTTTTTACACGTTCTGGGGACTACACGAATACAAGCGCGGAGACATATCGTTTGACGGTTTTCTTGATCTCCAGCCATTCTTTGATGCTGCCAAAGAAGCCGGGATCTATCTTATAGCGCGTCCTGGGTATAATTTGTGCAAATTCTGACTTTCAAAACCTGATCCTGATTCCATACAGGCCGTATATCAACGCAGAAGTTACAGGTGGAGGATTCCCTGGATGGGGAACTCACACCGGAGGCCTCTGGAGAACCCAAAATGCGACTTACGTTGAGGCAATGAGTGGATACATCAAAGCAATTGGAGCGAAAATTGCTGAAAATCAAATCACTAATGGAGGCCCTGTCATTCTGGTTCAGGTGCGGACCTTTACTTCCAATCTTTTACTTGTTTTTCACAGGTTTCAAGGCTGAGAACGAGTATAGTGGATTCCAAGCACCGTACACCGAAGATTTTGAATATGAAAAGATATTGCTTGAGCAATTTGTGAGAGCGTTCTTGAAACACGGCCCTACTATCAGCTCAAGGTTGGCAGAGGGCCGCGGGTATCACCGTTCCTATAACTACCAATGATGCTTGGCCTGGAGGATATTTCACAAGTGTTGATATCTATGGTTTGAGAGTTTTAAATATTATTACGCCTGTGCCTGACGTTCTTTCAAGGATATGACTCATATCCCAATGGCTTTGATTGTGCAAACCCATATACGTGGTCTTCTGATGCTGTTCCCGAGTATCATTATCATCTCTGTTATATTAGGACTTCAATTCGAACTCTCTTCAGGTATTTCTGGGGCTCTCATCTGGACATAAATCCACAGGCTCCAAATGCTGTCTGGGAGTTCCAAGGAGGCGCTTTTGATCCCTGGTAAGTTACAGGTCCCCGCTTGGGACAGCCTGAGGTTGTCTAAATGATTACCAAACAGGGGGGGTGCTGGATATGCAAGCTGTGCCACACTCCTTGGTCCCGAATTCGAGCGAGGTGTATTCGATACTTACTCCTATTATTGTTTCTGATACCCCTTCAGTGTTTTACAAGAATCAATTAGCTTTGTCGACAACAATACTGAACCTCTATATGATCTTCGGCGGTACAAATTGGGGTATGCTATGGAAATTTATATAGGTCTACTGAATCTGATTTTGACACGGACGGTAGGAAATATAGGACACCCAGGTTTGGTCTATCTGTTCGTGTCGACTTTTGTTCACAAATTACAGGTGTCTATACGTCATACGACTATGTGAGTACCAGTTCATAATGACGACGGGATCCTGACCTACATGTTCCAAAGGGCTCAGCTATTGCGGAGGACAGGACTCTTCGCGAAAAATATTACGAGCTCAAGCTACAAGCCAACTTTCTCGCTGTCACACCCGCATACTTGACTGGTCGACCACAGAATATTTATGCCACACAGGGCTCTTTTACTGGGAATACTGCTCTTAAAACCACGCAGGTTCTAGATGCAGTTGGAAACAAAACCGGTTTCTATGTTGTGAGGTGAGTTGCACAGCAGTGATAACAAATAAATCTTGAACACAAATATATCTTCAGGCAAACGGATGCATCAAGCACTGCTCTGCAAACATACAATCTCACTGTTTCCACGAGCATTGGAACCTTGACTATCCCCACAATCGGCGGTTCCTTAACTTTGAACGGAAGGGACTCGAAGATCCACGTCGTAAACTACACTGCTGGCGCTACGAATGTGCTTTATTCCAGTGCTGAAATCCTTACTTGGTGCATAATTTTTCTTTTTTTTTGTCGTATCTTGGTACTAATATGAGGTTGACCAGGGCCACCATCGATGGCAAGGATGTCCTGTTTGTCTACGGAAACGCTGAAGAGCTCCACGAGACCGCATTTAGCTTCAGCGGTATGCCGCCAGCTGCCCAAGTCCTCTCTGGACTCAATTCTATCGAACAAAAGATTCTCGGAGGCAACAGTCTCGCACTTCAATTTACAACCACTGGACAAACAGTCGTTCAAGTTGGATCCGCACTAGTGTATATCCTCGGCAGGTGACGGTAATTATTATCGATATAATACTCACCTTCAAAGTAGACCGCGCCAATGCCTACAAATTCTGGGTCCTGCATCCCCCTGCCTCGGGTGACTTCGCGAGTTATAGCACTGAAGACCCTATCATTGTCAAAGGAGGTTATTTGGTTCGATCCGTTGAAGTTAAGGATGGTACACTCGCTATCAAGGGTGATTTAAACGAAACAACGACATTCGAGATTATCGCCCCCGCTGCTTCGTCCAAATCTGTTACTCTCAACGGGGAGGCCCTCGAAATAAGTAGATCCCCTCAGGGCACCTTGACTGCGAAACGCTCTGTTCAGCTTCCTCAAATTGAGCCTCCCAAACTGAACTCCTTGATTTGGGTGTGTTCTGGTCAGTCTGTATTTACCCCAGAGGGAATTCACGACATCTTTTAGAAGACTGAAGATAGCCTTCCGGAAATCAGAGCTGATTATTCGGACGTCGAATGGACCGTAGCTAACCATACTGTGACTGTCAACCCGACCTCACCTACCACCCCGGTTGTTCTCTTCGCTGGAGACTATGGGTACCATACTGGCAACATCCTCTGGCGTGGTCACTTTACTGCTACCGGGAACGAAACGGCGTTTTCCGTCCAGGTTCAAGGAGGATCCGCGTTCGGATTCTCGGTCTGGCTGGACTCAACTTTCATTGGTTCGTGGGAAGGACACGCTGCATATTCGGAATACACTGGCATATACCAGTTCCCATCGCTCCTGGAAGAAGGCTCGGCACACGTTCTGACCATTCTTCACGATCACATGGGTTTGGAAGAGGATTGGTGGGCAGCTAGCGACGTTTTCAAGACTCCAAGAGGAATTCTCAATTACACGTTCTTCGGTACCCGTCTTCCGACCGTCGACGTATGGAAAGTGACCGGAAATCTTGGTGGTGAAAGCGTTTGTACCTGACGCCTTATCTCGCCCCTCAGCTATCTGAACATTGGATATAGTTTGTTGATAAGACTCGAGGCGGTTTGAACGAGGGTGGGCTCTACGGTGAGCGACAAGGTAAGCATGTGAGTTACTCTACGTACTTGCCTAACCTTATCATCTGGATCTCAGGATGGCATCTTCCTAGTTTTGATGACTCCAATTGGGCGGTTGGAAAGCCTACAACCGGCATCTCTACTGCTGGCGTCAGCTTCTACAGGTGATTTTTTCATATGCTACTATTTTGTCAATTTCATTGAGTAGTTCGCTAGGACAACCTTTGACTTGAATATTCCTGAAGGCGTTGACTATCCTCTTGCTTTAGTTGTCGGTAATTCTACCACCAATCCTAATGTACGATCGCAGGTATCGATCTCAAACTTTCTGAGAAATTGTGTCGTAACTTACATTGTCATCAGTTCTACGTCAACGGGTACAATTTCGGCAAATATGGTACGTTGAAATCTGGCTTGCTGTCCAATATGGAGAATATATATCGAACCACTTGTTTTCAGTCAACAATATTGGTCCTCAGAAATCATTCCCCATTCGTGAGTGACAAATTTGATTTCGAACCATTGCTTTGTCTTGAACGTTTACTATGGAATGTTATAGCTCAAGGAATCTTGAACTACAATGGCCAGAATACTCTCGCTGTATCCCTGTGGGCTGCTGGTATCGGAGGTGGAAAATTAGAGTCTGCAGATCTCCAGTTCACTGCCAAGGTAGAAACCAGTCGGCCTCCTGTCATTAATGCACCGATGACGTCCTGGAGTCCTCGCCCGGGAACTTATTGATACAGACAATAGTACAATTTATACCTTCTTGCGAACCTGAAATAACGAGTAAACCGCTAAACTTCTCGAACAAATTACCGAAGTGAACAATCTTGCATCGGAAGTTTCGCGTCGACAAAGGCGTATGTATGACGGGGTGCAACCAACTTTTTACCTTGACTGTCTACAGTACACAAAAGCTGAATTTACATGAGATTGAGATCACCGAACTTCTCCTTGTAGCCTGCAGGACACAGGGCATAAGTTCAATAGCCACCTTGCAGACAACAATGATACATACCGGGTACTGTCCATTTACCCTTCTTCACCATGGTCTCGACAACCTCGATCAGGCGGGGGTGTGCCTTTCCGACATCCTCAACCTTTACAATAAGTTAGAAGCGAATATAGACGGAGGAATGATGAGTAAACTGACAGTAAGCTGGTCAAACGGCCGGGCGTCCTCGATGTTGGCAAGGGTCGCCTGAAGCTCCTTGAGCTCAGAATCAATCTTCTGCTCAGTCTCCTTGGCTTTCTCGACCTATATCGAATTGAAAGGGAACCTTCAACTCAGATAGAAAACGCGACTAACAGCCTTAGCCTCGAACGTCTCGATAGCCTTTAGGTGGGCACCGACATCATAGGAAACGGGCTTGAACTCCCTCAGAATTTTCTCGGCTTCATCAACGACAGCCTTATTCTTCAGGATGGAACGGTAGTGGGCAAAGTCAACGGTGGTCGGCTGGCTAGCGTATTGTGCGTTGAGACGCTGAGCCTCGGTGTTGCGCTTGCGGAAAACCTGGAGAGACGCGATGGTCTCTTAAACGCGACTTGAGTTATACTTTTGCAATGTTCTAACGCAACGTACCTTTTCCGAGGCCGAGGGAGGTGTAGATGCGGGCAAAATCCTGTTGCAAATGATTGAGAGGGTCACTTGTGTTCTGAAAAGTTGAAACTTACGACCACCGCTGCAGTTGCTTTTGTAGCCATCTGCAAGCTATTGGGACTGTCAGTAAGAAAAATATACTTCGCGTAAAGGCTCCTACTCTCTATTCGTGTCTGCGGAAAATGTTATGAAGAACGTGATGCAGGAATTGACTGGCTCCCGGACCTTTCCGAATACCTCCTTCCGGAGTCCAATTTCTGTTGACTGGATCAGTGTTGCAATTGACGGGAGTGTTGAATTTCATTTGACTGCCTCTGACACACGGTCAGTCGGGTCAATTGGGTAGGGTCATCATTTGAAGAAAAAAAAATCTAAACTAGTCACTGATTGAGATTATATCGATATCTACTGCAATACTAGAAGGAACAGCACTGTTCTGGGATCTTTTCCTGATATGTACAGCACTCAGTTGTTGGTAGAAGTCCATTCCAGCCCGGTAATTACTTTTGGTAGTCCCCAAGAGATGCCACTGTCCCAATTGAATATCTCGGCGAGTGCAATGGGGCGTTTCTAGCCAAAGACACGAATCTGAGGGAAGAGATTGTCAATGAAACAAGTCATCACACATAAGTCTATGACATACCCGGTGAGGAGCTCGTGTGCTATTCCTCTCGGACATGTCAGGTTCATCCCCTCCCTCCAAGTCGACGTCATCGGATTCACCGTCATTTGTGTCAACATCCTCCAAGTCTTTGAAAAGACTAGCTACGTCACGAATGCTGGTGGAAGCTTGCTCACCAGTGCCACTTGAATTGGTGTCAAAGTCATCGCCATCGGTGCTGTCTGCATCCGTCCTTCTTGGGCAGCAAGGTCTTCATCCTCTATCCCGCTAACACTGCAAGACTGGCTCGGCCGAGGCCGAGAGTCAAATTGTGTAACGGTACCTGCCTAAAATGGAACATGTCGGACCCAGACAAATACCACGTTACAGCCTTCACTGCTGAGGCCGGGACGTGTTTTCCTTTAAAAAGTCATGGCTACTTCCATGTCATTTTTGATGGGAAATACAGAAGCAACTTCTTGTAGTAAAAGTAAGGAAATTCTATACCTTCATCCAAACCCTTTCCTGTGATAAAATGATATCTCT
>JAGDQM010033787.1:0-14383 GCA_017580835.1 Termitomyces bulborhizus | reverse complement strand
GCGGTTTCATTGCGCCAGAGTTAGGAGCACCACAGGGAATGTCCGCGAGGACCACAGCTGCTTCGCCTGATCCCTCTTCGTTATATTCCCCTTTACCTCAGCCGCCTCAGCTACCTCGGAATATGCAGCCCCTTAATGTTCCTCGGCTACCTCAAGCTGCACAAACTGATGAAAGGACCCCTCGGTTGCCCCAAGCCGATGCAAGGACCCCTCGGGGCCCAAGACGCTCTGTCTCGGCCGATGTTCCTCGCTCGACGGGTGTCATTGCAGATGCAGCAGGTGGCAGGCTTGCATCGCCGGAGTGTGGAGAGGGTTCTCCGATGGATTTGCGTTCCCCGGGTTGGGAGAACACTGCCGAACAGGTCATCACGCTGACCAATGATCAACTGCGGCGTGTGATCAACGCCTTCGGTCCCTCCGTGGATAACGAAGGTGAGTTCGGACGTTTTCGTTTCCCTTTTTGCAACGCCTCGCGATTGTCTTTATTTTGAATTCCGATTTGCCTTGTGGATTCTTCCCGATCATTCGGGTTAGCGTTGTGGGACGGGGACGGAGTTGATAGTTTGCATGTGGAGCGTAGATGGGCTTGATGTGATTACTACCTGCAGGGCGAATCTTGCGCCATTGGCATGGACAATGATTGCGTCCAGTTTTCGGAGGGCGAACCTTGCGCCTTTTTGCATGGACGATTATGCTGTCCAGACTGTTAGCGGGCGAACCTTGCGCCATTAGCACAGACGATTATTGCATCCTGTTTGCATGGCGTGCGATTATGCTGTCCGGAGTGTTAGCGGGCGAACCTTGCGCCATTAGCATGGACGATTATTGCGTCCAGATGTTTGTAGGGCGAACCTTGCACCATTAGCACGGACGATTATTGCGTCTGGGCTTGTTGTGGGGCGAACCTTGCGCCATTCGCACGGGCGATTATTGTGCCCTCATGGAGGTGATCTTTGCACTCTTCCGGATTGTTCAACGTTTCTTGGTTCGACGTCCTTTTGGTTTTTGATTGGCTCGACGTTTCTTGTTTTTGATTTGCTCGACGTTTATTGTTTCCATGCACAGGCGATTATTGTGCACTCATGGAGGCGATCTTTGCGCCCTTCAAATTGTTCAGTGTTTCATGGAGGCGATCTTTGCGCCCTTCGAACTGTTCGACGTTTCTTGATTCAACGTCCTTTTGTTTTGATTTGCTCAACGTTTCTTGTTCGCCTGCTGTGAGGACCGTGCCTAATCTCATTTGTCTTAGAACTGAGGGAGCATTTGTACGCTGTGCGTGACCATGGGTTTGACATTCCACCTCCTGTTTCCTTTTGGGCATTCAGGCAAGATTTCAGGCATTCCCATGGGGGTCCCTCATCCATCCACAATAGCCCTGCATCGCTGAACCATGGTACATTGGGTGCACCTTTTGTCTTACGTCCATATGTTTCGGAGGTCGTTGGTCGATCTCCTGCAGAGTTTGTTGGACAGTCTCCTGTGCTTGTGCAGGGACCTGGCTTACCTCTTGGAGAGGGCACTGAGGGCGAGAGGGATAGGCATAGGTTGACCTCCCCTTGGGGACCTTGCTTGACACGTACCCTTCATGGTCTCCCACTGTGGGCCGGTTGTCAACTGTCCATGACAGACAAGGTCTTCCCACAGAAGGTTCGATGTTGCTTAGAGGGAGGGATGTTGGAATACATCCCTTTGGACCTCCTCACAGATGGAGCATGCCATAAGGCAGCAAGAGAGCCTCCAGCTCCTGAGAGTGCCTTTGTGATTTCCAATGGAAAGTTATGGCTGCCTAATGCAACGTTTGATACTTCAAGAGAGGGGAAGCTGTCCTTCGAGGAGTGGTGCGAGGCAGGAGAGAACCTAGTGGACGCTATGCAGAAGCATCTGAGAGCTGGTGATGACCCCTCGCCAGGTGGCATTGTTGCTCAGACCATTGCTGATTCCTTCTGCGGGCACTTCAAACATCTTAGGGGCCTGCCCAATGCCCGTGTTCAGTTTGATGTTGTCTTTGACTATGACAGGCATTTGTGGGCGTTCCCACAGGTTCTGGATGGATGAGTTCCACTCTCACATCTGGCAGGAGTGTCTGAATTTCCAGCATGTGTCATGGGTAGCGCAGTTGGATAGTCGCATTGCTTCCATGGAGTTGTACCTGCCTAGATCTCAGGGTGGTACAGTGGGACCTAGACCCAGGAAAATAGCAGGTAGCTCTCGTTCTGCTGGTTTAGGGGGGACCCGTCAGTTTCAGTGCATTGCGTGTGGGTCAAATGACCATAAACTATCTGCCTGCAGACAAACCCCAGTGTATCTCTGACAAGATGGCCAGAGTTGGCGTACTCCCTCTGGGCAGTCAGTGTGTTTCGCATTCAATGGTTCAAGCACCTGTGGCAGGAGGTCTGCATGCTCACATGCCCACATCTGCTTCCTGTGTGGATCTGGCGCTCACTGGGCGCAGACCTGCATGTCTTGAGGACATTTATCCTCTGTCCACCCCTCTCCATGCCGACTGGTGGGAACACTCTTTGGCGGAGGCGGGGGTGTTGGATAGATTTGCGGAGGTGCTGATAGGCCTCCATAACAGTTTTGACATTGGCATTGGCGCTTTAACTCTTTCTGAATCCTTTTTTCCCCCGAATCATTATTGCTCGAGCACAGCTCACGAGTTTATTATTGCTAAGTATTGCACAGAAATTGAACTGGGGAGGGTGTTGCCTAGATACACACCCCAACATGCATATGAACTTTTTGGACACTTTTGGACTTTGCCATTGAATGTAGTAGAGAGTGTGGGTGGGAAGCTTTGCGTGACCATCAACCTATCATATCCTAGAAATAACCCCATTATTCCATTGATCAATTCATTCATTGACACAGACAAATTCAAATATGACTGGGGTACCTTTGCAGCATGTTGGCTGCTAGTCGCTGATGCTCCAGATGGGACACAAGTGGCCATGTTTGACGTTGAATCTGCATTTTGAATTATTCCCACCAGACCCAAAGATTGGAAGGCTTTGGCTGTTCTGATTGATGGATTAATTCACTTTGATTTTTGTCTGAATTTTGGAGCTGCTGCTGCCCTGGGAGTCTTTGGAAAAGTTGCAGATGCTATTGTACAGATATACATTCATCACAGCATTGAAGCCATGCTGAAATGGGTTGATGACTTCATATTTTTCAGATATCTTCATGGGCCCAACATGAAGTATGAGTACGACAAATTGTTGATCTGGTTGGTAGCAGATCACCTTGGGTGGCCATGGGCTAAGGACAAATACTTCCCCTTTTCTTCCATGTTCCCTTACATTGGTTTTTGGTGGTTGCTGGAGGACAAGACAGTATCGCTTGCAGAGAAAAAGAAAACTAAATACTTGGAGAAGGTAGTCTGGTGGTTAGAAAGGGACAGAGTAGGTCTAAAGGACACAGAGTCGTTGATTGGGACACTTAATCACATATGTCTCATGGTGCCACTGGGGAGGAGCCACCTGCCCTTGTTATACGCATTCAGGGCAGGTTTCCCACCAGGTTCAAGCCAATTTATACTTCATTGTCTGGGCTTAGTGGTGAGGGAGGACTTGACATGGTGGAAGAGCATGCTTTCCGCTGACTGGTGTGGTCTCAAGATTTATCACCCCCCTGATCCGTTACCTATTCAGCTTTTTGTTGACGCCTCATCTTCTTGGGGTATTGGCATGGTGCGGGACAACCGTTGGTTAGCATGGCGTCTGAGGAATAATTGGAATACAGGCGGTCAGAACATTGGTTGGGCTGAAATGGCTGCAGTTGATTTGGCAGTGAAATCCATGACTAGCGTTGGTCTGGCAAATTGCCATATGATCATAAAATCAGACAATGCAGTCATCGTGGGGGCTTTGGCAGCAGGCAGGTCTCAAAGCTCCAAACAGAACCTGCTTCTCTGCCATATTATCTCTTCGTTCTAATCTCAGGGAATTTGGGTCATGGTCAAGTGAGTTCCTACTGCCCAAAATGTTGCAGATGGTCCTTCACAAGGGAGATTCCCACCCCATAATCTCATGTTTGCGTTTCTGCCATCAGTCCCTCATTATCTGTCCCCATACATTCATAATGCTATAAGATATTCAGACCCGTAATGCATCAATCATGCGTTTTGTTTACTGTATGTGTAGATTCAACGGAAGTTTTGCAATTTTTCTTTACTGTATATTGTACCCAAACAGTCTGGCTCTTATCAACTTCGGCACTTTATGACCTATTATAAGACCACCAATCTGATGTGGTTCATGCATGTCAGCTGTTCTAGCACATCAGCCATTCTAGCACGTCAGCCACAGCCGTATATTGTATATTGTCAATGTGCTACTTTGCAGCAATCATTTTCCACATCAGGAAGGAGTCTCATCACAATGCCACGTCCTGTCTTTCTTTCCTTCTTGGATTCCAGCATTTGCCGGAACAGCAAGTCTTGTGCAATTTGTCAAGAGAGCAGCCCACACTCAAGTCGCCAGAGATATGGCCTGTACGACATGCGCGAGTCCTCATCATGTCAGCATGGACTGCAGAATGGTTTCAAATTGTCACCCACATGCCAACAGCAAATCAATGAGGTAGTGCTGTGAGCATGGAGTGCATCAACAGCAGGAAAATACTCAGCTCACATAAAGGAATATCTTGCCTTCTACACAAGGGCGAAAATTCCCGTAGAGTGGCAATTCCCAGCAGCGGAGGATGTATTGTGTCTGTATGCCTTGTCAATGGCAAGAGTATTTGCAGGTAGAACGGTAGCAAACAAAATTTCTGGCTTACATGCATGGCATATTCTACACAACTTGCCATGGCCAGTGTCCCTTTGACTGAAGTATACGCTCAAAGGGGTAGAGAATCTAAGGCCACAGGAGTCATTGAAGCTAATAAGACCCCCTGTATTGGCTGCTATGCTTGAACTCGTACAAGAATCCTTGGTTTTGTCTGACTCTGCAGATGCATGCATCTGGGCAATCGCAATGACAACTTTCTGGGCCCAGATATGCCTCAGGGAAATCCTACCTAAAAGAGAAAGAGAGTTCAATCCCTTAACCATTCCAAAATGGGGCTCCTTTGGAATTCCCAGCATCTCAGGATCAAGAACCTTGCACCTGCCAAAAACAAAGTGCAGAGGTGGGAGAGGAGAATCTGTTGTGGTGACAAAGCAAGGAGATCTTCTCGATCCCATTTGGGCACTGCATAACCATGTGACTATTAACAGATCAGACATTGTGGATGCAATAGCGGTGTATTCATCTAGGTCCAGTGTTCAAGTGGCATTAACTACGAGGAAATTTCTGAAGAGAATCAACAACATTCTGTATCAAAGTTGTTTCCCAAGAATTAGTGGTCATTGTTTTTGTATTGGGGGAACCACACACCTGCTATTAATGGGAGTACCTCCTGATGTAGTCAAGGTCATGGGCTGCTGGAAGTCTGACTTGTTTCTACGCTACTGGAGATCACTAGAGTTGATTGCACCTTTATATGCAGAATTGCTGTGACCAATTATGTCATCACAATGAGGCGTCATGGCTGGATGTGTGGTTCTGTGCTGTGCTTCGCCATTAGCCACATTGAACTTCGAGCTGCGATCACCGTCGGTCATATTGGGGGTTCGATCTCTTGGGCGCAGAGCTCACTAGACCAATCGTGGAATAGGGGATCGTCGCAATTGGCTATCACCCAGCATGGGGCATTGTGCATGAGGAAGATGTAGAGGGTCTCTGGTTTGTGGTCACACAAGGAACCAGCATGAAATGATGCCTTTCCGAAGGAGGCATGGGTGAGAGAAGGGCACATTTTGATGCGTGACTGAGTGT
Organism: Termitomyces bulborhizus; assembly: GCA_017580835.1. Classification (NCBI taxonomy): domain Eukaryota; kingdom Fungi; phylum Basidiomycota; class Agaricomycetes; order Agaricales; family Lyophyllaceae; genus Termitomyces; species Termitomyces bulborhizus. The sequence continues at coordinate 8,561 of JAGDQM010033787.1, read as the reverse complement.
GACATGATGACAGGTTGCACCCAACCATCACCGTTGTTGTTAGACCATGTAAAAGAAACTTGCAGAATCGCCCACCCACCCTCACCCTTCTATGTTCATGTCTTTTCTCTGTTGTCTTTCATATCCTACCTTGCCTTTCTCTGTGTATTCATTCCTTCCACTCTCGGCCTGTTGTTTTTTCATATCCTTCACATTAGATTCATTCCTACCATCATTCCTACTATTGGGAAAAATACGGATACAACCCGGAAATACATTATCATTCTTTATGGAAAAATACAGATACAACCCAGAAATACATTATCATTCTTTATGGAAATTCAGTATCGTTAGGAAAATACGGTATAATCAAGATACATGGTACCATTTGTTATGGAGGATTCTATATCGCCATTTCACCCTTACTCGTTCTCTTATCTTTGGGAAATATTGTATATTTTCTATCTGTGTAAGGTTTATCATTGAAATTGTTATTGCTTCGTATATTCTGCTTGATTTTCCTAGGTTTCTTATTTGTTTGTCTCCTGAATTGTTGCCAATTATTTCAATCTACACCAGAGACTGTGTTGCATTGCTTTGTGGTCCCTGGATCTGTAGCTTGCATCTTCTCTCTCCACTGCATTCTGCCCTGTTTCTTCTCCCGAGGGGGGTTTGATCTCTTGGGCGCAGAGCTCACTAGACCAATCGTGGAATAGGGGATTGTCATGATTGGCTATCACCCAGCATGGGGCATTGTGCATGAGGAAGATGTAGAGGGTCTCTGGTTTGTGGTCACATGAGGAACCAGCATGAAATCCGAACCACTGAGAGCTTCCTGACTATCTGAATCCCATAATCAAGGTTTGAGGAGCTTGGCCCAGGGCAAAGCCGCACCACTTGTGTCATAAACATACATGGAGATTCTACCCATGACCGTAACCTAAACAAAAGTATGTTTGCTTGAACCCTGCTAAATCTTAGTCAGCACAGTTCCATCGCACTGCTCACTGGCACTATGTCACTGGAGTATGATAACTTGGACACTCTGCTTTGTACCACCTTGCTACCTGGTTCTTCTGGATATAGAGTTGGAGACTCACATGGTGGGACTTGAGTCATGTCAGGTCATGGTTTCTGGAAAATGGCTACATGTTATATCACCGGTATCAATATGAGGGTCACAATTTTATTGTTGAAATGTATCTGCCTGGCATTGAAGCACAAGAGACAGCATTTCCCTATCCTTACGAAAGTGAAATGGATCATAATCCTCATGTGTCAGAGTATAGGCCTTTTCATGCATGTAGCGGCCATAGGGTATGTATCTTGCGATCATTTGTCAAAAGCATGTATATAACCTCTCTTGTGCCCTTAGTGTACTGTTTATGTTCAGGATTGCTCAGCACGCCATGTTACTGTGAAGGCAATACTTGATGGCAGTGAAGAGTTTTGCATTCAGACACCTCAGTACATTTGATCTCTCAGTTGGATAGTGCAACTGGACTCTACAACACTTACAATAGATGGACAGTGATGAGTTTTCTAAGTCTGGGTGTCGGGAACAACGCACAAGTGTAGAAATTCTCATGTAAGTAGCTTAGGGCTAACTTCACACACAATCAAACTCCTTTTCCTTCCAACCAAATGTAATAAGATTTTTATTGATTTGTTTCTAATTTGAGACCCCAATTGTCCAAACTTCGAAAAGGTTCAATTCAAATGTATTAAAACAAATTATAAACCTGAGACTAGTCATGATATTGGCCTAGGTATTCCACTCCCTGGGGAATCCGAGCCACACACCAGGCATTGCTTGCCAGATCCCCCAAAACCTCCTCCCTTTTATACCTCTCCCCTCTTGCATGGACCCTCCATTGTATGGCATGATTTTGATGCAATTCCACATTGTTTTGGCCTGCAATTGATAGTTTCTGGTGACATGGCACAGCAGCAAGCGAGCTGACATGTAGTGCCACGTATCCAACGTCCCATCATTCATACCTTCATTCATCCATTCCCTTCCTCCCATTCCTTCCTGCTGCCTTCCCTTCCTCCTGTTCCCTTGACTTCCTCCTCTTCACGTATTCCTGGCTTGGGTAGTGGAAAGGGCCTAGCTTTGAGTGAGGGCTGGCTACGTCTCTACAAGGAGTTGTGAATGATGTAGTGAGGGGCCAAATAGGCGCCTCAAGCATGATCCGATGGCTGGTTGCTTGGTACCCAAGACAACTGGCAGTGCCACCAGTCTCAGAACTTGGCCATCAGCCCTGATCTTTTTGATCATGGCTGATGGTTTCCTTTCTGCAACTGTTGGCACTTCCGTATTGGCTGGTGACTGCTATTGTTGTTGGGTATTGGGGTGCTACTGGTCTGTTATGCCCCTGGTCTACAGTTTTCAACCATTTTAGCTTACAGTTTTCAGCTTTTTCTTTTTAGGGCCTTTTACAACAAACATGTATTTTAGTATTTAAAATACATGTGTTTTACTACTTCTGCCTGTTTATGGGTGACCAGCATATCAACAGGCCTTGATCCAGATTTTGTGGACAAATGGCGTGCCTTTTGTGAGCCTCCTCTTCCGCTTACCCTTAAATTTCTGCAGTATATCTGTGAGTACCTGTGGATTTTTGATGTTGTTAGCTGCACACACCGTGTCACTCAATTCATTTGCATTCACATGACATTCTGCAGGTTCAGCTTGAAATCAGATCACTGATAGATACAACTGACTTTGATGTTATGCTTATAGAACAGAGTGGCTGAATAAATGACACATACTGAAGAGGCGATGTTTTCAGCCAATGATACTTGCTTACTACTGCATGCGTAAAGCAAAGTCATTCCGTGATGCGTCATCTGTGCCACTGTTGTTGTGCACATATCTGGTGATTTGCAACACAGCACAAGTTAATGTCCTGGCCCTGTGAATAGGCTACTTTGGGACGAAGTGGTCTATCATCATTTGTAAAGTCGGTCATATAATTGGTTCTTTACATCTAGAGGTTGTCAATTCAGTGGGGAACATTTAATTTGTGTAGTCCTAGATGCAGTATTGAACATCTATATCTGTCTTCTCTGTGTATCTTCAATACAAGGGCCAGGATTAATAAGTCAGACCTAGTGCCTCTTCAGGTGGACAAAAAGGATTTCCCCATGAACAGCTCATTCAAAGCTTTAGTAACTTTGCACTAGAATGGAATGACAATACCTAAAGTGATTCCAACTTGATTTGTGTTGAGACCTAGCCTGGTTCTTGACTTCCCTTGTTGACAGTGTTGAAAACAGATGTCTTTAGAATTGCAGATTTGAAACACCTATTGTGTTGATGAGTACAAAGTACCATATCACATAGTCTATGTAATAAGCGCAACCAAAGCCTGATAAAGGCAAGGGAAGGACAATAGGCCTTGCTGATGCAGATATTCTACATCTATTCCAGCAATGGCATGAAGAATATGCTGACATTGTCAATGGGGCAAAGGAAGAGTTACCTCTATGACAGGATCTCACTAATCTCATTCTAATTGACAAAATAAGCAATATATAGTGTCCTTGCTTTATCCATGCTGTGACACAATGACAACAATGGATATAATTGGTGCTTTGCAAGCTTGAGCCTTAGGCTATAACCTGGGCTAGGAGCTATTTTCTATCTAACAGACAGCTTTAGCTCAGTTTACAGCTCGTCCCAAGTTTTTGAATCAGCTGGACACTTCTGGGGCCCCAGAAGCATGGAAATCAGCTATATAGTACATATAAGCCACTAAAAGAGTGTGGGAATAAAAAGATGAAAAACTTGGACGTTGCTAGAGTATGGATTGATAATGAAAATCAGGTGACTCTAGACATGTCAGGTGGTCTGGAAGAGGTCAGATGACCATAAGGGGATCAGATGACCTTGGGAACAGGTCAGGTGATCAGAAATGTAGACACAGTATATAAAAGATAATGTATGAAGGAACAGAGACAGAAAGAAGAGGAAAAAGGAAGGGGAAAAAGAGAAGGAGAGTGGATGTATAGAAAGAAGGAATGAATGTATGGCTCAGGAAGGGATGTCCCCTTACATCACCCTCCCTAAACTGCAGCACCTTGATACACACCATAGTGACAGAGTGTATAGTCACCAACCAAGCTTGTACAATTCCTTCACCTAAATAGGGGCCCTAATGCCCTCCACCAGTTCCTAGGGGGCATCTTCATACTTGTGGCAAAAGATGCAACTGTCTACGATTGCCTTGACCTCATAGTGCTCTATTGTTCACAATTACTAGTGGTGGTGAGGGGTCTGTCTGTTGACCCAGGATTGGATTGACAACTACAGGCTGGAGCTTGACTATATGGAAGACTGGATAAATACCATGCATTGCTGGGGCAAGCACAGGTAGTATGTCAAATATCCTACTGTGTGCTCAACCATGTATGTGCCCAGGAACTTGTGAGAGAGTTTCTTGGATGAGCATGTGGTCAGCATCTAGGTAGACCTTGTCTCCCGGAAGGCATTCTGGTGTAGGAGTCCTATGCTAGTTGTATTACTGGGCCATGTCATCCTTGGCCTTGGCTAGGGCAGCCCTTACCTCCTCTTGTGCCTCCTTTATGCAATTCACAAAATTAACTGACTTATTCTAAGAGAGGCATTGGCATGGCTTAAAACCCATGTAAGGATTGTGTCCAGTGTTAAGCAACAAGAGGGTGGCTGTAAGGGGACTCCCCATTGCTCTCTCCCTCCCCCTTAATTCTGGAGTATCCCACATTTCAAGAGCCTCTTACAGGTAGACCTTGTGGTTTGAGGGTTCTTTATCTGGAACTAACTCAATAGCATGATCCTACTGTTTGCACTCTGGAAGGGAGTTAGAGGAGGTCTTGGAGAACATGTTCTCAAAGTTATGAGTCATGAAGGTAGTCTGGTACCATATCCCAGAAGGATTTTGGCTGCAAGTTCCAAGTGAAGGCCTCTACCAACTGTTGTGACATGGTCTGACTGGCTGGTGCAGATCTCAAGGTGGTAGGTGGTCTGGATAGCAAGACCACCAGAATACAATCACCTTCCTTGCTAAGTGAGAGCAAGTTAGGTGGTGTTAGAGATGGAAAGGCCCTATTCTACAGCCTGTAGCCAAGCATAGACATTGTCCTAAGTAGGGGCAGAAGTGTCTGAGGCAGGAGGAAGGTCTGGGGCTGAGATAGTAGGCATGGTAGAGAGGGGACTAAGAAAGGACTGGTTAGGGAGCTAGATGGGAGGAGTAGGGCCCTGGAGGCAGGAGGAAGGGCAGACAGTAGAGCACAACTGCTTGGGTGAACCCAGACCAGTTAGAAAAGACTTATTCTGCTATAAGAGCAATCTCAGGGAGCTGTGGAACTCACATAACTGGCAGAGGGATAGTAAACTACAGTGTACAGGCCTAGCTACTCACCTGGCAGAAGGATATCTAAAGAGAATAAGTCTGAGGAGCCTCTATGCCAGGCTGTGGACACTTCTGAGGCCCCAGAACCTTGGTAAACAACTATACAGTACATATAAGCCACTGAAAGAAATGATGAAGAAAATAGCCTAAAAGGGGAAAAACTTGGACATTGCCAGAGAGTCAATTAGTCATGTGACCCTGAAAAAGCAAGCAGACTCAAAGGTCATGTGACCAGAAATGCGGACACAATAAGTAATAGATAATATATGAAGAAACAAAGAGAAAAGGGAAAGGGGAAAGGAAAGAGGAATATATAGGCTTAGAAAAGGATGTCCTCTTACAGGGGTATTCCTCATCTCCTTCTTACCTGGGTCTCCTTGATAGTCCATCCACACTGAATGTCCTACTAGGTACATGTCATAATGTGAAATGATAAAGCAGGACATCCTCAATCCATCTCATAATTGTGGTATTAGATAAGCTACTGAAAAAGAGTGTAGGAATAAAAAGATGAAAAACAATGACCAGGAGGGGATTAGATGATCTTTGGAATAGGTCAGGTGATCAGAAATGCAGACACAATATGTAATAGACAATGTATGAAGCAATAAAGACAGAGAGAAGAGGAAAAAGGAAGGGAAAAGAGAGAGAGGGAGATGAATTTATAGAAGGGAAAGGAGTGTATGGGCTCAGGAAGGGGTGTCCCCTTACAGAGAGATGGACTAGGCAAGGTAGATGGGGTAGCAGCCAGTGTCTTCAACTTAGAAGATGTAGGACAAGGAGTGGGTCCAGCAGGCTGTATAGGAGTAGAGGCAGACAATGTAATTTCTCCTTAAGGTGCTGGTGCAGCAACTGCTAGTGCAATGTTGCCTGAGTGTCACTTCCACAGTATGTGGACTTGCTTCTTAGCTATCTGCTTTCTAATGACCACTAGAGCTTCACCAATGTGCTGATTGATATCTCTGATAGTGATGTACTGGCAGTCTCCACCTGCTAAGCCAACTATAAAGGCAGCAAAGTAAGTGCTGGAGACATCAAGGGCTTGTTTAAGGCCCTGTCCTTAATAACCAACCACATGTGACACAAGAGAATTAGAGAGCTTGAGTACACATGTAAAACATGGGGTTTGGCTGTCTATAGGAGGAAGGTCCCTGGCATGGGGGGATAGCAATGGGAGCATTAGTGTTAGAATGCCCTACATGTTATGGAATACAAGAGGTGGGGGTGGTAGAAGGTTTGGTGGACAATGAGGGCTTTGACTGCCCAGAAGAGCAAGTGACTTGGATTGACAAGGTACCTGGGGCACTAGCACCACTGGTACTAGGTGCAGAGACTGTTTGGACAGTGGCAGAGGTGGCAGGGTTGTCAATGGAGCAGATTCAAGGGCCACTAGTCTGCATTCATGTCTTGCAATGAGAGTCCGCAATCTTCCAATAGATTTTCCAGAGTCAGCAAAGGCAATAGAGAAATCAGACATAGAGTGCTTATTGTCAAGAGTAGGGGAAGGCTAGAGAACTAGCCAGGACTAATCCAAGCTAAGTAGGAAGTAGGATGGGTCCTGTGGGCTAGGGGTGTAGATAGCATAGTGGGCCTAACAAGCTGTAAGGGGACACTCACAATGTGGGATAATCCACATAAGGCAAGGTCAGCCAAGAGAGAAGTGAGCAAGGGCAGAGGCAAGCAAGCTATAAAGCAGGCAAGCAGGAGCAACAAGGCAGGCAAGAACTCACAGGAATTACAAGCAAGGCAGGAACAACACTATAGAGCTTACAGTTGGCTTACTGTATAGACCAGAGAAGCACTGTTATTGTTAGATCAAAGAGTATTCTACTCTGTCAACCTACTTATATACATGTGGCAGCTTACTAATGCTAATGTTATAAGTAGCCTGAATGACTAAGCTATACATGATAAACAATATGCAAAAGGAGAAATAGAGTCTAATTACTACAAGATGACAACTAATACCCCTGGGAGATACTAGAGCTAGGGCAGCCAGTTGGTCTGTAATGCTAGAGATGATGCTATACATATGACTAAGACTGGATAGAATTGACTATTCAACAAGATGTTGGATGTCTCCTTACAGACAGTGGCTCTCATTGTTACCAGGGATGGTGGCCTTAATTGTTTCATATCATTACATCTGCCAGGGACAGTGGCCCTCATTGTTACCAGGGACAGCAGCCTTTATTGTTACACAATAGTATATATATATATATATATTCCCTTCATTCTACACATCCCTTAGTCAATTATATTAGACTGAGAGTGAGCTTTATACATATCTTTCAATACAAATATGATGCTGATACTATACCTAAAGAAATACTTACAAGCATTGTGATAGGTATCCTGTTCCAATGGGTTATGGGCCTCTATTGCAACATACTCTAGAAATACATGATGCTTTGACATAATACTACATTCTTTGCACCAAAGTCTGATCAATTGCTTAATATTCTAGCATTCAAACACTCACTCCCTCAGCCTGCATTTGTGCAATAATGGGATCATACATCTCTCTCACCAGCTCCTTTTTAGCATCAGACTCTGCATATCTATGCATCTAGCTAAACTAAACACCCACTAGCCAACCTCCAAAACTCCCTTTGATTATACCACTAGCAAATTCACCAGATGCTTGATAAAACTGGAGATATTCCTATAGCAGAGCAACCTCTACAGGTAAATCTTTGCCTCTGAGACCAAGCCTGAGTGTCTTATCCAGTAGCCAGACCCAACCACAGAACCTGTTGCCCATTCCAACTGGTTGTCAAACAATGATTGTGATCTCAGATGCTGAGCAGGAAGGCCTTGCCACAGACAGCACAGCAAGAGAATGCTACAATGCCTTGAAGGCCAGAGCATAGAAGGAAGGGCCAGTCAAGCAAGTTGCTTTGATTTAGGAGGCACTCTCCACATACATACCTGTCTCCAAATTCATCAAGCATACTGCCCAGAAGATCTGTGATCTGATCAACTGGGCATTTGCCATAGGCACAATTGACAAAGACTTGCTTGTGTATATTGCCCTCCTCAACTCCATCAATGACAAATTGTTTGAATCCATGCTAATGTAAATTTTGCATGGCCTAGCTGACTTGACTGTAGTACTTGCTGACGCAAAATACCGATGCTCTGGGGCTGAGTCAATCCAATCACGTCAAACCGTTCAGAGAAAGG
>JAGDQM010033785.1:0-14532 GCA_017580835.1 Termitomyces bulborhizus | reverse complement strand
ATCCCCTAATATCTTTGATTCAGGTACAAACTTTGCCATTATTGTACGTCCATTCACACCAATTCATTCCAGATTTCCAATACACCCCTTTTCATCTGTCGCCACATTTCTCCTATACTGTGGAGCGTGGCGCACCCTAAATATAGCTTCACATGTGGGTCCTTCCAGTCTCCTAAACAATACAAGACATCTCCTAGCGCCACAGGAGTCCGTCAAGTACACCGCCTTTTCGATCTGAGCCGAACCGCTTTCACATAAAAGGCTCGCAGAATTGACGATGCACTTCATCAACCCACTTTGCAATTATACTCTCACTAATAACCCTCCACAATCTACCACTATGAAATTCTCTGCCTGCTCTCTCGCCATCCTCAGCTCCGCGGCGTTCATCACTGCTTCAATGGGTGCGCCTATTCATGGCAATCATAATCTCGCTGAGGTTTGTTTCGAGTGCATTTTTTGCAAAGTCTGTTCCTCACAATGCCTGGATCACAGAGAGGGTATTATGACAACTATCATAACAGATGGGATTCTCCATCTCGTTACAATTCATGGAAACCTCACCGTTCAACATACAATCATTGGGGAGGCAATGGCGGCAATGGCGGTAACGGCGGTAACGGTGGAAATGGTGGCTGGAGAAATGACGATGATGGCTGGAACAACGATTGGTGGTCGTGGAATTCTTATGGTGGTTACGGTGGTAATGGGGGCAATGGCGGGAATGGTGGGAACGGAGGCAACGGTGGAGGATGGAAGAATTCATGGGGTGGTAATGGTGGTAATGGAGGCAATGGCGGAAACGGAGGTAACGGCGGGAATGGCGGTGGAAATAATGGATGGTATGGTGGTGCGAAGGGAGGGAATGGCGGGAATGGCGGAAATGGTGGTAACGGTGGTAATGGCGGAAATAGTAGCGGCGGAGGATCAGGTGGAAATGGTGGTAATGGCGGTAACGGTGGAAAGGGTGGGAATGGCCAGGGCGGAGGTTCAGGTGGTAATGGTGGCAATGGCGGGAATGGAGGGAATGGTGGAAATGCTTGATGGTTGAATTATTTCAAGTTACTTTTCAATAATACACATCGTATCGCTATACCTCTCCCTACTATTGAGATGTAGCGGCCGCATTGTGTTCGCTATAGATCTCTAAGTACCCTGCAATCATAATTCTTCCTACTCCTCATCGGCGACAATCAGGAAAACTATTTGTGTCCTCTCATTGCAGTTCCGAAAACTTCATTGCAGACCGTCATCCACTTTCAAGCTCTTCCCCAAGTTTATCTACAACATGCAACTCTTCGTTACATACCTCTCACATCCTCAGTGACGCATCTTTTATTGGAAGAGCGCGCCAACTTGTCAGATACCGACGATCTTGCAGTGAAGTTTGCCGCCGATGAAATTTGCATACAGCAAGCCCTGCTTTCAGTCAATTACCCTGATTGTTCTTTACTACAGATAATCGGAACCTGACCTGTATCGAGTGACTTCCACGCGACCTCCATGTGCAGGACGACCATCGTGTGATATAGCCGACTACTGCAACGTTCAAAAATTTATCTGCGAGACATGCAGCCTTGTGATGAGGACTATAGGACGCTTTCCCTTCTTTTCCACGCCGTGTACACAGCTCATCTAGACGGGTAGCATCAAGCGAATCACCTGATATCATGATTCTTTGTAACAAGGATCTGTGTGGCTAAACATTGAGGTATGAAACCCTTGCATAGAAAAAATTCAACCGAACCGGGTCGACTTCCATATTGCAGGAAAAATTGTGTCTTCCAAAACATTCCTCGGAGTTTTCCATTTCCATTCTGGCTAAAATGGAGGCAACATATGAGAACGCTCTAGGCGAAAGATCCGGCAGGAAATTTGACAACTCCCGTGAGACGCTCAACCAAGTGCCTCCTGGAGGCGCTAAGAAGGCATAGCCACAGATAATAATCAGAAATGTGCTGACTAAGAAAAAAATTAGAGACCAATCGATTCGGCAGACTTTTTGTTTTCTGCAGAAACTTATGGCTCCTTCAGCGTCCAAACAGAAGCGTCTCGCTGAAAAGGCTGCAAAAAAGAATGCACTCGCTGCTGCTGCATCGTCTTCCACAACGCCCAGCGGCTCTATCAATGGCAGCTCTACTAATACCCCAATCACCAGCATGAGCGCTGCTACCAGCACAGAGGACTTGTCAGCCATGGCTAAGTTGAACATTGCCACCGATAGGTTCATCGTGCAATCTTTTAATTGCTTTTAAATACTGACGATCGTATAGGAGTGCATCAGGAGTGCTCGTATCTGATGTCAAGGGTCGCGATGTCAAGATAGACTCGTACACCCTCTCATTCCACGGCCGTCTGCTCATCGAGGGTGCGGAAATTGCGCTCAACTACGGTCAGAGATACGGTCTGCTTGGCGAGAATGGATCAGGAAAGGTATCGATTTGTTTTTGCTTTTTTTTTAATCCGTCTCAGCGCTCAATAAACGGGGTAGTCGACCTTTTTGCAATCAATCGCCGAGCGCGACATTGATATTCCTCCGCACATCGATATCTACCTCGTCCGCGGTGAGGCAGAACCCTCAGATGTCAACGCCGTGGATTTCATCATCGCCTCTGCCAAGGAGAAGGTCGCCCGACTCGAGGCGTACATCGAGGAACTCTCCGTTGCCGATGATGTCGATGAGGGTGCTCTAGACACTGCGTATGAGGAGCTCGAGGAGCTCGATCCTGCAACGTTCGAAACAAAGGCAGGAAGCATCCTCCACGGCCTCGGGTTTTCGCAGGAGATGATGAAGAAGCCGACCAAGGACATGAGTGGTGGATGGCGCATGCGTGTCGCTCTTGCCCGTGCACTATTCATCAAGCCCCATCTCCTGCTTCTCGATGAACCCACGAATCACTTGGATCTCGGAGCCGTCGTCTGGCTCGAAGCATACCTCTCAACGTACAACCATATCCTGGTTATCACCTCCCACTCCCAAGATTTCATGGATTCCGTTTGCACGAACATAATGGACCTGACAATGAAGAAGAAGCTTATCTATTATACCGGTAATTATACCACGTACGTCAAAACCAAGCAGGAGAACGAGGTCAATCAGATGAAGGCGTATCACAAACAACAGGAGGAAATCGCACACATCAAGAAGTATGCTTCGTTGTAGCCTCTTGAATTGTATTGACCCTTTTCATAGATTCATTGCTTCTGCTGGTACATACGCCAACTTGGTGCGCCAGGCCAAGTCAAAGCAGAAAATTATCGACAAGATGGAGGCTGCCGGACTTATTGAAAAGGTGGAGACGCCGAGACCCCTCCGATTCAACTTTGAGGACATTAAGAAACTTCCCCCACCCATCATCGCATTTGATGATATCGCGTTCTCCTACTCTGGACGAAAGGAGGACTATTTGTACAAAAATCTTTCCTTCGGTATCGAGTGCGTCCTTTTTTCCTCGTTAGTTCTCAAGACTCACCAACGTCATTCTAGTATGGACTCCCGCATAGCCATTCTCGGTGCGAACGGAACCGGGAAATCGACACTCCTGCACCTCGTCACAGGAGCCCTCCAGCCATGCGAAGGCACAATCTCCAAACACGCAGCCCTCAAACTCGCAAAATACTCCCAGCACTCTGCCGATCAGCTGCCCTACGACCTCAGTCCCATCGAGTACTTCCAGCAACTCTTCTACGAAAAGTACCCCGAGAAAGACGTCCAGGTGCGTTGACCGTTGACTTGACTGAATCATGCATGCGTCAACTACGAAATTCCTAACTATTACATACAGGCATGGAGATCCCAGCTGGGCCGATTTGGTCTTTCGGGCGCCCACCAAACGTCTCCGATCAAACATCTCTCCGATGGTCTCCGTAATCGCGTCGTTTTCGCCCAGCTGGCGATGGAACACCCACATATCCTGCTTCTTGGTACGTTGCGCACTTCCAACGCCCTGATGACACACATTCCTTACGTGCACCAGATGAACCCACAAATCACTTGGACATGGCGTCCATCGACGCTCTTGCGCAAGCGATCAAAGAGTTCGAAGGAGGGGTCGTTATCGTCTCACACGATTTCCGTACGTTTCCCCACTTTCCCCAAATAAAGAACAATTTAACCTGTAATATTTTGTTTGGTCCAGGCTTGATCTCGCAAGTCGCCGAAGAGCTATGGGAAGTGACGAACAAAACGATCAAGAACCTTACAAAACAGGATATCAGCATTATTGATTACAAAAAGAACCTTGTCAAGCAAAGTAAGCATTTCGAATCTCTAGATTATGATGGATGCGATGGTTTCGTTCGCTACCTTCCCGTCTTTCCATCTTTCATCCTTTGCTCCAATCCAATCCCCCTTCCGTTCTTGTCTTTCTTCATCATCGTTCTGTCCAACTATCTATCCTCCCCTCTCTCTTCTTCTTCTCGTCCCCGTCCACACTTGATTGATTTATTCGATCTGATGATCCCGTGGCTGACTGACGCGTGTGTGATCCACGTGTACCTTTTACAGGTAACGCTGCAATCGAAAAGGCAAAACTGTTCTCCAAGACGGCACCCAAAGGCAAGACGTAAAAGGAACCCGCTTGTTATTATATACATTGTTCTAAAAACAAACCACGGTGATAGGAGGGGCCTCCGAGCTCGGGCCTCCTCCTGCTTTCAGTCGTCGGATTGTCTTTTTGAATAAACTGGTTCTTACTTCCTCCTCCAACGCACACACCCTCCTTTCTTTGCATGCACTATACACCCTACAATTGTAACTTAGATGCGTCATCATGTCAATGCCTTCCCCTTTAGACATACAAAGGCTCCTTTCTCCTTTATCGTCATATCTCAATCTCATGTGGCTCAATCAATCGTCTCCTGTTTGTTCTTCTGCATTTTTACTTTCGCTCATTGGCCGAAAGATCGAAGCGCTCTCAAAGTCATGCGATTACAAATTTCCTGGTTCCCCATGCATGTGAGAAAACCCTTTTCCGAGCAAGAATAATCTATTAAAAAACAGCTTGTCCGAATATCGGAAATCGAGTCGACCGACCCACTCTCTAGAAACGTGGTTGGTGGGGGTTGTGGGTGGTTCCATGAACGGCGGGATAAATAACAAAATGCCATTGACTTTTTTTTTTTACATAAGCGGGGGACCCTCCCACAAAAATGAGGCGAATTCGGAACAGGTGGTGTCAATGTTGTAGATTGATGTCCTGAAAGATTGATACGATAGGACCTATCGACAAGAGTAATTGTACAAAGGCTGTGTGATATGTAAGGAACCCATCCCGTCGGAGCTAGAGGAAGTAATCGGCCGGCGGGCGTTTTGCTGGTATGGATTGCACGTCCTGGGAAGCCACAGAAAAAAAAAGGGCGTTAGCGGGGTGACGAAAGCAAAAGTCATGAACAAGGAAACTCCGCGCCATCTAGAAGGAGAACGCGCGCGGAAGAAGAAAACGAAAAACAGGAACGGGGATGACTTACCAATGGCGCGTGCTGAAAGACTTTGTAATCTTGACTGAGATGTTCGTCCAATTCAAGTATAGATGCGACATTTCCACAGCTGTTGATGAAATTCGGTTCGTGGGGGGACGCCGATTGTCAGTAAGATAAATAATATGATACGAATGGAAGTAAGTAGATCAAAGTAAGAAACTCTCCATCTCCATGTGATTACGCCCAGCAGCAGAAAACGGGCATTGCCCTACGATTTGCGGCGCAACCCACGTGCTATGAAAGCAAGGTACTAGGGGACCAGCAATATTGACAATTTAGGAGTGAACACCCGGCCGACGTGAGATATGCGCACACTGGAATCTGAAGAGAAAAAAAAGATAGATATAGCACACTGACCGATAACAGTAATTCGGAGCACTCCAAACAGTCACGATGGTTCTGTCGAACATCAACTTGTAGCCCTCCATCGCAAGCTGGTGAGCTCGTGCGATCAGATCAATCGCATTGTGGTGCGCAAAAGTTTGCGTAATGTCTGCACCAAATAAGAAGCCTGCCCCCCGGGGCGAGAGACCCCAGCCGGCTATATCTGTGGAGACGGTGATTAGTAAGTCGGTGGGGCTGCATGATCAGGATGTTCGACAGGAAGCCGTACCATCTGGATCTGACCAGAGAAGATCACACATGGGTCCATCGTGAGGCACCTCCTGTTTGCGGTCGATTGCACGGATCTATGTATGGCAAAGTTGAATCAGTGATGGCAGCAATAAAGGATGAATTGAAAGAGACCATGATGAATGAAACGCAGACACATACCTCATCAATGGTTAATAAATTAGGACTCAAACCGCCGTGGACACAAAACACCTGGCCATCGACAATGGCGCCAAGAGCCAAGTAATCGAAGACCTCACAGCACCACCGCCAAACATTCGAGCTGCCATACTTGCGCTGGCATTCATCATAGAAGCCGTATACTTGTGTGATCTGCCGGGATTCATGGTTGCCTCTAATAAGAGTTATTCTCTCAGGGTATCGGACCTTCAATGCAAGCAGTAGAAGGAAGGTCTCGACAGAGTAAAACCCCCGATCAACAAAGTCTCCTAGCCAAGTAATGTGAGGAGATGGATATGGATTTGTATTGGTGCCGTGCAATGTGCGCACCCATGAAAAGGTAGTTCGTGTCCGGACAGAAGCCCCCTACTTTGAAGAGTTCCATGAGATCGAAGAATTGGCCATGGATGTCGCCGCATATCTGTAAAGTTTACGGCAACGCCGCACAGGAACGGAAAAGACACGATAATAGGACTGGGGTCAGGAACACATATGCTATGAAGAATGTGAAGCGGGGCGTACTGTAACAGGAGAATCGACAAGCTGAACGTTGCCCTCTTCTATGAGTATTTCTCGCGCCTTGAGGCAGAGCCTGTTGACCTGTTCTTCGGATATGGGTTCGCAACGCGCCAGCTGCTCGATCTGTCTGCCCAGAGAGGGTAAACGCGATGCAATTGCGATAACACACGGCGTTTCGCGCGTCGTCGCAAGTTTGAGATTGAATAGCAGGGATGTTGATAGTTAGCAAAAAAACAAGTTGTGTCGATTAGAGACAACGAGCCTTACCTGTCGAGGTCACTGGGCATAATAATGATTTTCCTGGTCACGATGACGCCAGGACGACGAGAACAACGACAAAGGTGATGGGCAAGAGACAGAAAGATGTTTATCCCAATTTGGTAATGGAGGCTGATCGCAAACAATGTTATTGAGCAAAGGCAGCATAGCTAGAATTCATATTTCTACTCTGATCGCAAGCCATGATATCATATTACAAGTGAATAGGGAAAACTATGAGGGAGTACTTAAGTAGTGGACAATAAAAGAGGTCCAGGAGGACTCGGTATCATCGAATACAAAGCCACTTGCAGCCACGATATAAGAAGCAAATCGCAATCGCGAAGGAAATTATTATATGAGGGAAAGAAGATTACTGAACCAAGGCACCAACATCTTTGTGCAGGCCGCTGTCTTTCCATGAGCGATGCCCGATAAGAGGAAGACTCATCGAGGGGTACTGGCTGTATTCGGCAGATATAGAGCTCTGCTGCTGACCCAAGTAGGGACGAGTATCGCGGCGAGGATAGCGCGGATCCTGAATGGGAGGGAGGATAGGAGACGGCGAGGGATAGCGCTGTGGCTGTTGGTGGTGGTGGGATATTAATGAAGACGAGTATCCTTGGTGAACCATCGAGTTATGTTGTGAACCCAAGTGTGCATGCGAATCCGCAATCATGGTGCTATTATTGCCAGTGTGGTGGTAGGCGTGCGAATCTTCGTAGGCATACGGGGGTGTCGGCGGAGCAGAAGTCTGGGGTGAGACGGGATGATGCGGTGAGGCAGGTGAAACAGGCTCAACCTGGCTAGTGTGATGC
The DNA here is from genome assembly GCA_017580835.1 of Termitomyces bulborhizus. NCBI lineage: Eukaryota > Fungi > Basidiomycota > Agaricomycetes > Agaricales > Lyophyllaceae > Termitomyces > Termitomyces bulborhizus. Next base: position 6,664 of record JAGDQM010033785.1, on the reverse strand, counting down.
TGATTTTGGGAGTACGAGTTGGGATGCGAAATGTGTGAGATAGAATGACGGGAGGAAGGTGCAGAGGCCGAGCTAGCATGCTGCAAGTGATGAGAACTCGAGTGGTTGCTGTAACTGTGATGCGAGTTGGAATACGGGTGATACGAACTAGTAGATTGAGTAACAGCGGTAGTGTGGACAAAAGTGGGATATGATCCCTGCGGCGACTCATGATATGTCGCTGTTCCATTCCTGTAGCTACTGTATTGCTGGTTGCTCTGAGATGGCACCGAGACTATGTGATTGCTAGGAGGGTAAGATGATACAGGAGATGAAGACGATCGACTGGAGCTTGTGGACGGCAAGTGTGCATGGGCTGTAGCAGGCAGCGTTGCTTGCGCCAGAAGAGGAGGTGAGTCAGGAGGTGAATGGTGACTATAGACACGAGCTGGCTCCAGAGCCGGGGGTGGGGACAGTGGGGGAGGGGATACCGGGGGCTCTGGTGTAGTCACAGCTGCTGCCGCCGCTGCTGCACGCTTTGCATGGTTCACCGAACGAGATACAGTCCGTGAAGAGGCCCGCCGAGATCCAGGTGATAGATGGATGCGGTAGCTACAAAGAATTCAGGATTGAATAAACAATTAACAGACAAGCGTCGATGACTTACTGTTGCTGAAGGTTATCTTGTCGCGAACAGCGCGTTTCACAACCTGGAAATGGGCACTTGTGGTTCCTCTCGCCAGTGTGAACGCGAGAGTGGCGTGCTAAATGACCACTAGTGCTAAAAGGACGGTCACAAACAGGACAAACATGCTTTTTCTTGGCTGCTGAAGAAATAGATACAGGAGAGAGGTTAGGCTCTGGGGACTGAGATGAGGCGTAAGTATACAAGGATTTAGTTTCGGCGCGGGGCATTTCTCGAGGGTTGGGGAAAGGGACGAAATTCGAAACTTATGAAGAAAAATAGGCGGTTATAGGTTTGTGTTTGTCTTGGCTGAGCGTACGTAACATTAGCTGAGTTTCGACTTAGTGTAGACGCCATTCCATCGGCATTTGTTGCCAATCTTTTCGTGCCACAATTCGAAGCTTCTTCCACATTTCCTCAACACGTGCCACAATTGTCCCCTTCTTGACTTCTCCGTAGACCTTTCTTCCCAATTCCTCTCCCTCACCAAGAACTAAAACCACCACCACCACCACTACCCAGGCACCACTTGCACGTAAAAAAATCATTTCTGGCATCACGCCCCCTGTCCAAAGGGCTGCCGAAATGTTGTCCAAATAATAATTTATAATCCCCATTAGCTCCAACGGATCTCCGATCATCCTACTCCTTTCTCCATCAAGCTACAAGATAATGAGGTTTTCGTGAGGTCTTGCGGCGCCTAGCCGATGAACTCCGATCAGCTATATGCGCACTCCTTCTGAAGCCTACCCAATTCTAGACACAAGGATGATTGCGTGAAGGGGCAGACTAGTGCTTTTTGATTCAACGTCCCGATGCAACCGATGTCGCAGGCGCGTATTATGATATTCTTGTGTGGTCATTGGACAACCCATACAGCGTCATTGTTCCGACTTTGACGGGCTCTCACCTCAGAAGGTGTTGTCAGGAGACTTTGTCTTGCTGATGGAATGATAGACACTTGTCCACTTGAATTACTTATCTTCGATCAAGTATCGATCCTACCTGTACATACATAGTTTGATTGCCAGACAGGAGTCAGTTCTTCCCTTCAGTGGAATGCTCTCTTTCTTGTTCGTTTGGAGCCCACAGAGAGGCCGAGAGGATTTCGCCATTCTCGTTACCATATCAAAAAAGAACGATATGTCGAACCCCCGTCATGCGAGTCCGAGTCGGACCTCACACGTACACACAACCAAAGAACCTTGCCTCAAACAATTTCAATCTTGTTGACAGATGGGCCGTCTCACGGACCCAACAGTACCAAAGTCCGTTCTTTGGGGTCCAACTTTCCTTCAACAGGCAAACTTTCAGGCACTATTGACATGCGGAATCCGCCGTAATCATTATTCCCTCAAACCATGCGTCCTGCGGAAGAACACGCGTTTTTAACCTGGGGGCTATGTATGTATGTATGTATGGAAACACACTTGAGGGGGGGAACGGGAACTTGTCCACAATCTACTGTATAAAGTACAAGGAAGATGCCCATATCTCTGTTTCATCCACACCACTTGGTGGCTGACCAGCGAATACGGCCGAGACGGCTGCTAATATTAGCGTATAAAATTGTACTGATGGTAGATATGGTACGCTGGCTAGGATAGGCTCCACAACAACACAAGGTGCTTTAGAACGCCGACAGTTACGAAACGACTCTCGTGTCGTTGCGTTCAATGCCGTTCAGCTTGACAGCGTGAGCATACGGCTCGGAATGAGGCATTACATGAACGACCCGCATCGAAGAACGCGGGAGTGGGTGCAAGTCGGAGTATTCTGATCTTACAGGTCGGTATTGGGCTAGAGGTATGGTTATGTTGGACGGAGGAAGGTGGGATTGACAAAGTATGATATACTAGATCAATTGAACCCTGGAAAAAACCCTGGATATCGAGGGAGTTACTTTAGTGGCAGTGTCGATCAGGATCATATACAGGGTAAAGCCGACGGTAAGCTGGGGAAAACCATTGAAAAGTTATGTAAATATTCTTCGACTTCGCTGTATTCCGCGACTTCAGGTGTGTCAAGAAGAGGCACCTCTCTCCAATGCCCCCCCTGATACGTAGCAGAAAGTGTCATATGAATTTTATAGTGTGATTAGATTTGATGGTTGGGATGATTGGTCTCGTGGTGGACGCCCTGAATTGTCCGTTCTCTCCGGAATAGTCGGGAAATCCTGGCACGCGGAGGCATATCCATTTGTGTGTAAGTATGCTTCGAGCTGTGCTGACTTTTCGACAATACCAGCGCGGCCCTCAGATATTTGCAGGGCCAGGATCCACAAAGCACTCCATGGTCGATCAGATCTACATCATAAAGTCCATATGTAGACTTTGGGTATGTTTTACATATCAACTGCCAAATTCGACGGATCACAGCTTCGAACGAGAACCGCATGGATAATGAGTCATTTTGACCGAGCGAGAGCCAGGGCAAATTCGCGGAGGGAAAGCCAAGGATATAAGTGGTGTTAAGTGTATCCCATCAGTGCCTCCATTCCGTGGTAGCGTAGCGCACCCATCGCGGCGGCCCATTTTGATAGACGAAAACAACAACGACACTTGTCGAATAAGTGTATCCCTGGTCACGAGGAGGTCAATGTGTCCAGATGGAAATTGCCATCTCAATCCAGAGATTTCCCGAGATTCGCGATTCAAATGAGGGGTTGGAAAAGTAATGTGTGGTTTCAGGACCGATCGAAGGAGGGAGAAGAGGTTCAGTGACAAACGTATGGAATGAATTGAGCAACACTTGGTCTGCAAAGCAGGATTGATGCGCTGTAGATACTTATAACGATATTCGGTCTCCACGGCGCTAAGGGCTCCTGATGTGGTGCGGTGCCTGTGCATGAAACACAACGGGGGACAACGTCACGGTGTCCAACTTCAACCAACAGTATATTACAAAACTGGATACGAAAGACCTCAGGGTAAGTTCGATGATTACCCGGCATATGTATCAAGTGTCAGACCTTGTGGCTGCCAGCTAAATTCGTTTCTAAGGTGACTTGAAAACTGACCACGAACTTTCTGATATAAACACCTCATGATTGCGTGTCGGACGGGGGACGGCAACTAATCATATGATCAAACCATGAGTATACGCTATGCAAGTGGGATTGTGGAGTGGAGTAGCGGCGGAAAGAAGTTCCGCTAAACCTATTTTGCGGAACAGATATATGAGGGCTCTGATGATAGCCATTACATTACCTCTAAAGCGCGTGTTCTACGAAGAAGGAGGAGGAGGAGAAGAAGGAGAAGAAGGAGAAGGGGAAAGGGAAGGAGAAGGAGAAGGAGAAGGAGAAGGAGAAAGGAGACCAGAGTAATGGAAAGATTGTCTGATCACGTACTCGTAGCTTGGAAAAACGCGACGCGGCGAAGAGAGGTGACCGACCCTCAAATTTGTCAACTCAGTTGCTATACTCACCTAAGTGTGCATGAATCTAAACCGGTCATCTGATGTAATGAAAACGTACGATTCTACGATATGAAGTATGGATCCAAGTATGGATCCAGTCTGACCGGTTGCACGTTCCTTTCATGATGACAGACAGAAAACTGAAAGGTGGTTGTGGATCGCCTAATCAACAGGTCCTGAAGAGAGATGTAAAAAGCAACCGATAAGTACATATACATATATATGCCCTTAATTTTCGTCGCTTGTGCTGGGCCTTTGAAATTTGACGGGCAGCCCTTATCACCATTAATCATGTCTTGGAACCTGATCTAAACCTGTAAGGACAAAGAGACAAAGGAACACAACAATCACCGTCTCGAACACGCAGTTACTCTCCTTCGAAATCACTTGGTGTATTCGCAACGCAGAGGTCTGGACAAGGGTATATTATATGAGGCCTAATGTCAACGATCAGAATTAGGTTCCGATTTCGGAGATGGGTCAGGTACGCACTTCGTGGCCATCCGCCACAGCAGTCCCCAAGCACAAACTTTGGAATTCTTACTTCCCAGAAAGGTTTCGTCTTGTCTTGGAAGGACCTTGTTCGACATATAACGCAATGTAACTCTCCCTCGGACGAAAAAAAACGATCGCATGTCGTCAGTCGTGAAGAAGGATCACCGACCTAGAATAAATCCCAATCAATCCTTATCCATAGATCGAATAATGAGCCGAGTCTAATATCTCATTGATTTGGTTGAAATTCGAAAGTCTGGAGCCGTTTTCGGGGACACAAGAGGAGCAACCAGCAACCAGGTTAGACTCGCATCATGCCGGATAAAGGCTAAGCGGTGCTGCAGATCGACCTTCGAAGACATTGTCGATTCGGATCCCTCTGATGAAACATAAATTGTTACAAGTTCCGTGACATGTCATCCTTGAAGTCGGGAATGACTGACTCTCTGAATAGCATTTGGATAGAGCTGAACGATTTCAGCACGAGAACAAATCAGACATCAAGTCCTACGAAGTATTCCTTTTGAACAGCATTGTAAATGTAACGGTACCTGCCTAAAATGGAACACGCCGGAATTGCACACGACAAACCACTTACCACGTTACAGCCTTGTGACCTGTTACTCAGAGTTGGACTAGGCTCTGGCAACTGCCGGTATTTAAAACTCCGCAGCGGGGAAACCCGGGACGCGGACAGTAAATTTACGTCAACAATTGATAGAAGTTGCCGTGAATACTTTTATTATTATATTCTTGCTTCCATGTCAAAATTAAGCCCAAGCAATGACGTTGAAGATTTTCGTAAAGTGTTACAAGCATCTCAGCATATCGTTGTATTAGCCGGTGCTGGACTCTCTGCCGCATCAGGTTAGTGAAGGTCCACCTGTCACAATGTCAAGACTATTCACTGCATTCTGATGTATTATGGTGACTCGATATCATAGGGATTCCTACCTTTAGAAATGGTGGCGGGCTATGGCAATCACTCGATGCGACAGAACTCGCCACACCCGAGGCCTTCGCTGCAAATCCTTCCCTTGTCTGGCAGTTCTACCACTATCGCAGGATCAAGTACGTCAGTCTCGTTCGCTTTTCAAACCGACTATTATTGTTCTCATCAGGGCTTTTGCTGCACGTCCAAACGATGCTCACAAGCTCCTTGCGAAAATGTCCATCCCTAACTACCTCAAGACCATCGCTCCGGCCGCGAAATCCTATCACATTGTCACCCAGAACGTGGATAGACTCTCTATCAACGCTCTGGAAGCCCTCTCTCAGGATCTGCATGGCAATGAATCATCTGCCGACCGCCCGCGTCTAAACTCCGTTTACCAGATGCACGGCAGGCTCTTCGAAGTCAGATGTACCTCGTGTGGTTGGTCCCAGGAGGATTTCAGAAATCCTCTGTGTCCAGCCTTGGGTGAAGCAGATTCTGAGCTTCAAAACTATCACGATGCTGGCTCTAAGATCAATGATATTCCCGAGTCCGAGCTTCCGCACTGTCCTCAGTGTAACGCTCTTACGCGCCCGGGCGTGGTGTGGTTTGGCGAGCAGCCGCTCTACCTCGATGAAATCAACAGCTTGGTATACAAAGCAGATCTGTGTCTCATCGTTGGGACATCCCTGACGGTAAATTCCATCTTATTCGGGAGTGCAGGCTTTTGGTAGTTGACTATTATTTTTCGATCTCAAGGTATATCCCGCCGCATCGTACATGTATCGTGTTCAGCGGCACAAAGGCAAAGTTGCCATTTTCAATCTGGATCCGACAGAGAAAGACCATGAAGCTGACTTCCTATTCAGCGGGCAGTGTGAGGTAGAGTTACCTCGCATCCTTGGAGTGCAGCCCGACTCGATTTGAACTCCGGAGGAATGTGAGTCACTGGCATGCGCATGTCACAGAATTCAATTGAACAAGTTGTCATGTATTGGCTATTCATTTTTTATTGAGTTATTTTAAGCATATTAAGCATAATGTACACTACAGACAAGATATAGTACCGTAGTGAAGGTATTACGATAACTCGAGTGATTTTCCGCTCAAGTGGTGCTGTCCAAAATGGACCGCTGGCTGGGCGCAGCGTACGC
>JAGDQM010033782.1:0-14966 GCA_017580835.1 Termitomyces bulborhizus | reverse complement strand
AGGTCCTCGAAAGCCTCCGCAGGATCTTCAACAGTCAACTCTGCGATGTTAGGTTGTGAAAGAATATACTGGTAAATCGCTTTATAGAGCTCCGCTAGGTGTGTGTGTCAAGAAAACTTGTCGCACAGTTACACAGTTTACTTACATCCATGGCCACGGTGTTGATATGGAGGAAGAATCACAAATTGACTTTGAACTGAAGGTCAGCAGTGGTGACTCTGAATTTACATCAGCGATTACCTCAGCCTCATACGCGTTTTCTCGGGGAAAAAATAGAAGGGATAAAGTGACGAATATCCAACAAAGTGGTAGGTGGCCATGTTCGGTGCTCCTCTTCTCTTGCGCTTTTCATATCTGACAAAGAGAATCAGTTCCTGCGTGGTCAAGGTTGAGATACTAACGCACAGAACAACAAACTCCCAGGAGTCTTCATCTTCATTGATATATGACCCTGCTTCAATATACAACAAAATAAATATTTGCATCCTTCGGTGGAGTTCTTTGAACCCGGAGGTATTCCAAGTTGCCTGTAAGCAAAATCAGAGAAATTCGTGTACAAGTTAAGAGGGACTTGCATGATACGCTTCAAACACCACGGAATCATCAGAGCTTGGGTCCAAACTTTGCGAGGTTGATGTGACTTTTCCTTCCTCTATTGAGGCAGAAGGCACAGGACGCGTGTATGAATAGATGAGCTGCCCGAGAGGTTGGAAAGTCGTCGCGTCTTCTTCGACGAAGGCGAGGAAGTTTTGTTCATTCTTGAAATAACCTGATTCGTCTCAACAACATGTGCAACAGCATATAGTGAAACACACCTGATGGAATGAAGCGGATGAGTGTTCCCTCTACATCATCCACCGTTGATGTAGAGTCAAGTTTATCGGTATATTTAATATTAAGATATTGAGTTAGAGAACCGGACGCGAATCTCAACTGGAACTCATTCTAAGAAGACTCTTTCATTTAGTGTCGAGATTAAACTCACGTCAATTTCGAGGCCTTGGTACCCATACAGCTTTTCATCCTCTCCGTAAATCTAAGCGCGGTGAGTTAGGCGAACATAGAGAGAAATGAAGAACTGACTGGATAGGTGAAAGTCGGGTGGAACTCATATGATTCACCTTCCGCGAGGCTCTTAGTGTCTTCTGTTGACCTGACTAGGATTGGCGCGCCGCAAAATGTGAGTATGAAGACTTAGCATGAAGCTTGAGAGTCCACCTAGAGTTAGTTTCAATGCCTCATTCGCGTCAGAAGTCCAATCTCCCATGTTGCGTATCAGTCTTGTACTAAATGCAGGGAGGGGACTATGAGGCGAACAATGAATTCAAGAGGCGAAAGTAAGAATAGGCGAGAGTCGTTTTGACGCGTTATTTGATATTGTTATAGTGAGAAGCCACCAAATCTGCAGCAAGACAACAGCAAATTATGATTAAGGATATGGTGATATGGATACAAATGAATAAGAATGCGGACGGATAACTTATGACCACGAGAATTAAGATATAGCCGATTATAGATTGGAACCCAGAACTTTCTCTACCAGAGACGCCCAATCGACCCCCTCGCCGTCTCCAACAGGGGCAAGTTTTTTGCGGTTTCCACCAGTCAATTTCTTGCCACCATTTCTTCCACTTCCAATACCGCCAGAGAACTTCTTACCAGACACTTTTTGCGCGAGGCCTTTGACTTCACCGAAATCAGATGTAGCTTGAGCTCGAAGGAAGGCAGCACTTGCTGCGCGGTGCGCCAGACAATCGGGAGGAGTATAGCCTTCAAGAATGCCTACATACTCTTCAAGAGGATCGTTGGTCATGAGATGACCGTCCTTCCACAATGAACCACCGTTTGTCTTTTCGAGTACACCTGTGATATCCAGACTCTCACCACGTGCGATGGGAACAGGTTGTGATGGAGTAACGCAAGGCATGTCAACTTCTTTGCGAAGTACGTGATCGATGTCAACGGCGGAGAAGAAAGCCACACCCTGCGGTAGATCATCCATCCCCAACTTGTACGCAAAGACACTACGCGTCCAGAGGTTGGCAATTTGTAGCGCGAGTGCGGCGCGGTACTTATCTTCCTCCTTGACCAGATACCGGAGCTCGTCGTGGACAGAGATGAGGTAACGTGCGTCGATATTGTATTTGGCGATCAAATGTTCCATTGAGACGATCAAGAGATGGAGGTAATCTACGCCGGATGATTGGACGACCCAGTTGATGCGAGAGGGCATGTAGTCTGCACCAAACTCAGCTGGGAGGTATTCCTTAGACAGAGCATAAGTCACGCCACAACCCAGTGCCGGTGTCTGTGGTTTATCAGAGAGAGCGATCTCTTCAAGCTTGTTGAAAACAAAACTCTCCGTGCCACCAAACCAGAATTTACGGTTGAAAATATCCGACCTGTGAGTATTCTTGCCCTTCGTGGAGGCGTACAAATTCTCGGCGAGCTTTTGCGCTTCATCTGGGAGCATTCCGGCATTGGACTGCAATAGCAAAAGTACGGCGTGACGCATTCCAGCGCCATAGATACGTGAGTAATTGAAAATCTTGGCTTGATCACGCGAGATACCAAGGATGCTGGCAGTCTTTGAATGAAGATCTGTCCCGGCCGCTTTCGTACCCTCAAGAGTCATCCAACCAATGGCTGTAGCACCATGCAAACCAAATTGGGCGTCACCCATGCAGCTGGAGATCCACAGCTCTTCTGAATCGACGTCTGCACCAACGATGGCGTATCCTTCGGGGGCACGCACCATCGCTTTGAGCTCTGACCCTACTCGGTTTTTCTTGGCGTTGCTAGCCGTCAGCCAGGTCTTCTCAATCGCACGACGAGTGACGGTGCCCATAGCGATGACTTGCGGCAGGATAATACCCCACTTCTTCTTTTCCCCTTCATTGGCCTTCGGTATATCAAAACCCATATTGATCTTCCGGTTCTGCCACACGATCATTTGATTCATGATACGGTCTCGTGCGCTAATCCAATAGCTACACTGTGCATTCATATCCAGCGCCTCTTTCGCCTCGCCCCCTGGACTTTTCAAAGTACCATCCTCCGCATACTTCATAAAAGTCTTACTAAGCGGGCTTCCGACATTCGCCTTCTCACCGTCCTTATGCGGGAGCTTATAGAAAAGGAACCTTTCGTTTGTTGCCAGCTCATTGAGCACATCATCCGCAGGGTCATAGAATGCCAAAGGAGTCTGACGTGTTTGGAACTTGACGTCTGCGGGAACACGGAATGTCCACCCATGTTCTCGTGAATGGAAAAGGGGCCATCCCAACCAAGAGAGGCGGAAGAGGAGGGGAGCAATACGGTTTCGCACAGTTATGTCGAGCGTGCCAGGTGGCATACCCTTTTTGGGTTTCGCGAGTTCCCAATACCATTTGGGCCAAAAAACAGGGGGAGGTTTGGTTGGTTTGGTTGGTTTGGGTTTTGCTGGTATATTCTCTTTAGAGGCAGCGTCGCCAATGGTGATCATTTTCCAATCCAATTGCTTTGACCAGAAATTATCCTGCTCCCCAGACTCAGAGACAACCTTGGCCAACTGCAATACTCTTGACCGAACATCATCACTTTTATCACCTGATGACAAGGCGAGTGCGAGTTCGGAATCACTTGAAGTCATATCGCCGCTCGAGAGGAGTTTGCCAGCCTGACGTGAAGAAAAAAGTTGTAGAACTTTCTTGCCACCTGAAGTTGGAAGTCGTTGAACTTCGTCGCCGTCGAGATAGTGCCAGCGTTCCTTGTAGGTGTACTGGAGAGGGTGGCCGTCATATGAAAAATTCAAAAGAAGAGGCAATGTCCTCTCAAAAGCCTTTTTGCCAAGAGGGTCGCTTGAAAGTTCCTGATACCAGGCCGGCACACGGGTTGTTGTTTCCGAGGATATATTGCCGGATGTCTGCGAAGTCTCGTTTCCGGCTGGCGGACTAGCCTCTTCGATCTAAGCAGGATCAGTGATCGTTATAGGTTCTACCCCGAATGAGGGAACTCACCGTCTCAAGAGGAACCACACCTCTCGACTTTCTAGCGACTTTTGGCGTCCAATCCAACTGGCTGAGCCACACATCGTCCTTCCACTTGACGTCATCGTTCATCAGAGACTTCGCTTCCTCAGCCAAAGTCTTCAGCTTGACTTTGACGCCTTCCTCCATTTCTCGATATACAGTCTCGGCACGTTCAATATAAGCCTCCCACTCGTCATTAACGGTGAGAAAACTCGATCCCATAGTGAGAATACCAGCAAAAGACACTGGATGAGGACATCCGGCAAGAAATTCGGGTAGGGCAGATACATAGACTCGATGTGTCACGTCGACATCGCCGGCGCAATATTCCAAGTATTCGGTGATATTTTCTCGAATTTCGTCAGGGGTGAGCTTCATGAAATCGCCTCTGATATCCTTGTCTACGTCGATGTTGCAGTGCAACTTGGCGACGTCGGCAAGTGAATTGGCAGAGGTCAGTTCCTCCCACCGTTTCACTGCCACCTCAGTTTCTGAAGGGAGTTCCTCATCGTTTATGAGGGACGGCAGGCTATCTTGCATGTCTTGACGGAGACGACAAAGTTCTTCTTTCTTGACATCATCCACCTCTTCCATCATACGCTTCTCAACAGCTGAGATCAATTCTACGATAGCCTCCACAGCTTCTTCTTTCTGTTCGACCTGCGTCTCCTTAGATTTGCGATACTTCATCCATGCGGGACGCTGGTGGGAAGAGATGCCCTTAACAGCGACATGTAATGCCATAGTATCCATGAAGCGATTCATCGTCGGTTTGAGGTTGTACTCCTCCAGAATTCTGCCTCGATCATAAGACACATTGTGCCCGACGATGACCCTGGGAACAGTAGGATCTCCTAATGGTATTAGATGTTGGGTATTCTTGGATTCACCTAACAGCCAAGGGGATATCCAAGAGTACCAACCATTGGGTGAGGCCGCACACGCCATGATCGCGTACGGGTGATAGTTCGGCATCGTTTCCACGTCGAATGTGAGTAGTTCTTCCGGCTTGCCGTCGTGCATCGGATAGGGGATATGCTCGCTATAGCTCGAGCCATCTGGATGGTAGTAATACTTTGTCCATCCACTCTGTAGTTCCCAATGATCAGGTTGGGGGGGAAGTTCGGTCTGCACGAAGGATTGCGCCAGTCCGAGCCAGGGTTGGGCTGCATGCGAACCGATACGGTAGAAATGCTCGAGGAGGTTGGAACCCTGCAATGGTGGGAGTGTGAAACCGGTATCCGGAAGAACTGAGCCTTGGGTAGGATCGAGACCGTGCATCTCGAGGTGCTCGCGTGCGATACGGACAAAAGAGGGGTCTGGGGGTGGAAAGGAGATATTTTTGAAGATTTGCGAGTGAAGCTGTCGTGAGAGTAGCTGTACGCCCAGCTCGTTTCTTTTTGCTGTTAGGGAAGACATCAAGTATATGTGGAGCCTGAGAAGCAAAGTCAAAAAAAATACAGACCGTGCTGAACAGGTCTGTCTTCCTTGACCTTCGCCGCTTCCCCTGACTCAAGTTTTGCTTGTGAAATTTTGGTTTTTCTGCTTGATGCGGTGGCTGGTGGTGACACTTTTTGCTGGACTGCTTGTAGGTCGGTTTGTGGAGAAGTATGAAACCACCGAGACAGGTGAGAACTTGGTTGTCGTCTGGTGAGTTTGAAGACCGGACGGAGCATTGAAACACCATGAAAACCCAAGACTGATGCCTGAGAGAAAGATGAAGAAAAAGCAAGCCGAGCCCGAGATATTTTGACACCAAAAATGGTGTTGAAAGAGCGCGACCCTGTTCGCGTCTGCTCGATCTGACTGGTGGGAAAAATCGATCTAATCAGATTTAAACTACCGTGCTTCGAAATCCGTGATCACACCGCCCACACTGCCGTGGTACAGTGAATATACCCAACAGACGCTCCCGCCTGTCAGGGTTGTCAAGCACAAGGAGACCGTGGAATCGGGCACAACAATGTACAAGGCCGGTTGCTGTTTTTAGACAAAGTTGAAAGGTCACGAGACAGATAAATAGGTCCGTCCGTTCCTTTCGTGACGGAAGATCATGTTTCCTCCTGTGAAATATATTCCTTAAGGTCTTACGATAGTATATAATTGTTCGACCACTTGTCAATTGCCTCTTCTTTTATCTTCATATTTACTCCACGTTTTTTAAACTCATGTACGCCCAGGTCTACAGAGCCAAGCTCCCTCCTGGGGGTTCCTTGAGGATATCTACTTTCTTCTCGACGAGAAGAAAGTACAGTATCGCCGTTGACACTTCTGAACCGAAGAAACCGAAACTATGGAAATCGGCCGATGAGGCTGTCAAGGACATCAAGTCGGGTGATGTCCTCCTGTGCGGAGGTGCGTATATTCATTTGTTAATCATCGACTTGCGCGCTTAATCCTGACTTCGTATAGGTTTTGGCGCAGCTGGTATCCCTGGTGAGTTCATGACGTCGCTTAGTCATATCAGACATTGAGCGACCCGACAGACACACTTCTCAGAGCTCTTACCAGGCGCAAAGACACCGTGAAGGATCTAACTGCTGTTTCCAACAATGCGGGGTTTGGAGACTCGGGTCTAGGTACTGCTTGGGACCATCGTCGTTGTTTTGTCCCAGCTTATCAACTACGCTATAGGAAAGCTTCTGAACTCAGAACAACTTTCCAAAGTCGTCGCGTCATACCCTGGAGGGTGAGCACGACCGTTTTACATCATCAAGTTGACCGGTTAACAATATCTCTCTCCCCCTCCCTCTAACAGAAATAAGTTGTTTGAATCCTTGTTCCTCGAGGGTGCGATTTCATTGGAGTTGGTACCTCAAGGAACCCTTGCCGAGCGCATTCGCGCCCATGCGGCTGGAATTCCCGCCTTCTACACACCCACTGGGGCATCAACAGCGATAGAAGAAGGGTCCATTCCTCAACGATACAACAAAGGTGGTCTTGCGAATGGCATTGTTATCCCTGGAATTCCGAAAGAAGCAAGGGAGTTCAACGGTAGGAGATACGTAATGGAAACCGCCATCGCAGGCGATGTCGCATTCATCCGCGCATGGAAAGTCGATGAAGTAGGAAATTGTGTGTTCAGGTACGCCAGACCCTCTTTCCCTTCCCATGACCACCTCATATTGATTAATCCGTTCGTAGATATGCTTCGCAGAACTTTAGCACCGTCATGGCCAAAAACGCGAAAGTCACAATCGTTGAGGCCGAAAACATCGTCCCCGTCGGCTCCATCTCACCCAATGCCATCCACCTTCCTGGGATTTACGTCGACCGCATCGTCCCTGCCGAGACTGAAAAATTCATTGAAGTTGTTACCCTCGCACAGGAATCCTCAGCTGACGAGCCTGCACTTTCGCCGGAGAAGGCAGCCGCACAAGCACAGCGCCGATACATCGCTAGACGCGCGGCAAAGGAGATCAAGGACGGTTACTATGTCAATCTGGGAATTGGAATGCCGACGCTCGTTCCAGAGTTCCTCGACAAAGGCATACGTGTGTGGCTGCAGAGTGAGAATGGAATTTTGGGCATGGGACCGTATCCGACGAAAGAGCAGCTCGATGCGTAGGTCCATTGATCGGATGCCGATGAGGTGTGTACTAAAAGATATCTCTTTTAGAGATCTCATTAATGCCGGCAAGGAGACCGTCACCCTTGTTCCCGGAGCCTCCGTCTTTGGTATGTTGCACGTCTTACAAGGTTTGACACTTTTTATTGACATTTGTAACTAGACTCTAGCGAATCCTTCGCTATGATTCGTGGTGGCCATGTCGATGTTGCGATTCTCGGAGTAAGTTCATATTGAAGTCGCTCACATGATTTTTCACCCGCATTGACACGCTCATTGCCAGGCGATGGAAGTCTCTCAGGCTGGTGACATTGCCAACTTTATGATCCCAGGCAAAATGCTCAAGGGTATGCTTGTTCACACGCACTTTTCCCAAAGATCTTCTGACATATTCTTCAGGTATTGGTGGTGCCATGGACCTCGTCTCGAATCCCGACAAGACCAAAGTTATCGCCGTTATGGAACACACCGCCAAAGGCGGCCGCCCCAAGATCCTCCAGCAGTGTGCTCTTCCGATTACTGGCGCCCGCACCATCAGTACCATCGTCACCGAGCTTGCCGTGTTCGACGTCGACCGTACTGCGGGTGAATTGACGCTCATTGATCTCGCGAAAGGTGTCACTATCGAGGAGGTTCGGGCCAAGACTGGGTGTGGCTTCAAGGTCCGAAGCCATCTTGGAACGTGGTGATGAGGAGATTTTGCCGCCTCAATATGGATTCTCTTTGTCACCCTTTTTCATTTATGTCATAGCGTCCAGGCGTATGATAAAAGAAGTGCCTTTGAAGCTTCGGTCTGATGCCGAGGGCTGCTATAGAAGCATCGTTCTTGACCTCTTTAGCTCAGAACTTGGGACCATGGGCGCCTCCATACAAGAGATCACTACAATGCAGTCATTTTTGAGGCATTAAGGCAAGGTGTGTAAAATGGTCCATCCTTCTGATTTGTCCTGGTGGCCAAGCGGTATTTGATGCCAGGCATTCATCTTGTCGTGTTCCTTGTTGCACTTTTCAGGTTCTGAAACTTTGTTGCAATCCAGTCAGTCTTTCTGAGTTTGTTCCATACTACTGGCAGTTTCGGCAGGGAATGACCATTGCTATGACTCTACCTTTTGTCTTAACGACTGCTGATCTTGCAGTCTACTCTGCATATGTTTGGCATGCTTCATTGCTCAAAGCTGGAGTGACATCATATCCTTACACTGCTCAGGTTCACGGGAAAATGAAGGTCTCAAAAATAATCCATCAAGAAAGAAAGATAGGATGATCTCATGCCTCACCTCCATCCCCTGCCCCGGTACTCAATGCATCATCGCCCTCGTGAGGAATTATGCTTGCAAGGTCGCCTGCCCGCTCGTATCTCTCCTTCTCCATAGCTACAAATGAAAGAATAAGTAAGGAGGTCGAGGTCAAGGGAACAAGGCTGAATTTGCAGGAAAGTTTTCTTTTCTATCTCTCCATGCGGCTGCCAGTGGTATACTTTGCAATCGCCTTGACTTGTGAGCTACTCATTATCAATGAATCTGAAATACTCCCCATCCAGAAAGCTACCACGTACAAGGTCTGCCAGAATCAGGCTTAGAATTTCCAGGTCGATGTTATACCTGATTCGAGCCTTTGCACCCTTAGAAACTGTTGTGTAAGCTGTATCTCAATAGACACAACATCTAGGAAAAAGGAGCGATTGTAGAGAAAAGTAGCACATTCCATACCTGAAATACAAGGAATCGGTTGATGGTACAGTCGGAATGAAAGCAAGGTGATGGACTCTATTTCTCATGCGAATAGAGGACCTACCCAGTAGCTCGACTTTGGTTGTTCTAAAAGTCTTCCCTGTTTATTTGGCTGTGCTGAATGAACATGTCCAAGCCTAAGCAAGACAATGTATCTCCATCACTTCCATTTACGAGCTCTTGAGTGACTGACTAAATTAACAGGAAATTTGAGCAGTCTTTGTGGACAAAAAAGTTTCAGGCGCTTTCGTGAGCCAATTAAGCGTGGCCGCTTCTAGCCACCTGACAAGATGATATATTTGGAAGTGTCAGAGAATAATCACTACGTGTCGTTTACGAGGAAATAGGTACACATAGTCATTTTTTTTCAACCACGCACGCCGCCTATTACACAAATAATGAGTCCATGTTATAATGAATTGTTGTATGAGACCTGGTAGGGGCCTGCTAGAGAGGAACGAGACTGACGCTGATGCTGAATCTTGACGGAGAAACGCGTGATGTACTTGAGGTTGCTCCTGCTCCTCATCCTCAGCTCTTCTCTCACGTCAAAGTCGTGTCTCACCTGCACCTAGACGTTAGAGTCATGTCTCACGTTAAAGTTATAGATCGCCATCATGTGAATATCTTCTTGCCCATGGGCCGGCAAATCAAAGCATTTCGCCATTTACTGGAGCTTTTACTTTGTTTTCGAGACATCATCAGAGGTGTGCTTGTGTCTCGCTCTTCGGCTTCTATACTAACCATTGCTGTGATAGCGCATAAAGTCGCTCATGATAATCTTTTTCTCCACCGTGATATTAGTGCTGGAAACGTCTCGATCTTTCAAAGCGAGGATGGTTCGACCTTTGGTTGCCTGACGGATTATGATCATGCTGAAATGGCAAAAGAGAAGAGGCTCATATCCTCTGAGATAGTCGACCTTGACGAAAAACGACCTGTTATTCAATTCACTCTTCAGTTCAGCTCGAAGAGAGAACCGGATATCGACGTTGTTTGCAGAGCCCTGAAGTGGCTTGAAGAGCCAACCGATGCTGCCTGCTATCTACAAGATGCCATTACGTCTGCTGGGTTAGCAGGCGACAACAGTTCAGAGAAACCTATTTGTGCAACCGAACTAGGATGGAATGAGATTGTAAGTTTGCCTGCACTTGATTGTTCATCTCTTTGTAAAACCTCCATGCAGGATAATGTTCACAATTGTCCCGATTTTTCTAAGAGCAATTCTGACGCAGGCGAACGCGCAGTAAGTTCATTTTCCCATGGAGCATGTAGAGTGCGTGTTAATACTTCCAAAGGGTACTCTGCCTTATATGAGTGGAGAAGTAATCGCTGGAGAATCTCTCCATCCTCCCGCTAGGCTCAAATCGGCGCAGCCACACGTCCATGAGGCTATTCATGATATCGAGTCTTGCTTTTGGGTCCTAGTCCACCTGTGCTTGACTCGCAAGGGACCCGGTATAAACATGCCACGCGAAGAATTGGACGAAGAATCTCCATTGTACGATTCCAAACTCGGAAGCAGAGTTTTACCCATATTCGAGTTCAGACATAGGAAGATGGAGCTACACGAAGATTGGAAATCGCTCGAAGAGAAAGTCATCGCGTATTTCCATCATAACTTTGAACCCCTCAAGCCCTATGTGCGCAGATGGTGGACTACCCTCATTCTTGGTTACAAATATCGTGGGGAGGAGTTCTACAACATCCATGACCACATAATTCGTATTCTCGACGAGGCGATTGACGAGATCGGGAGCTCTGTTACTGAAGACGACGAGGCCACCCAATCCAAAATCAACCGCAGCGAAATGGCATGAACAAAAATGTTTCTCTAATCTTTGATGTCAGGACTTGGTATTGATTCCTTTTGGTTCATCCCCCCTCAGTTGAACTGCCTCTAGTCCGTCTCTCCGTAATTTGCCTCGATCCTTGAGGAACAGACCACCAACACAGAATGACCCATTGCCCCAGGATGGACCAGACTCTTCTTCTTTCAGAAGAGGCTGAAGCAGTAGAGATATCTAGCACAATGCTGTGGTCATAAGATTTTGTCTACTGGATAGTATTAGAACATGCATATAGACACTCGGGACAAAGTTGATACAGAAATTCATATTGGAGCCTTGTAGATGCTTGTATGCATACACTTGATTACGCGATTGTGATGGTCTTGGCAATCAATGACGCAAGTGATGCCGAGGGTTGTGCCGAGTCGCTCCGCAGCGTTCCCTCTTCTCTGAGTGCAACTTGCATCGTCTGTCAGAGTGAGCTTGACTGTGACAGGGATGTTCGCATCTCAGGGCGTGCGGACTGCAATCCGCCACGTCCACAATGTTCTTCCCAACAAAACTGGGGTGGGCACTACAAGAGGCTTCCACATACCCTCATATGTCCGCCATCATCCTCGTCTCCCAAATCTAAATCAAACCCAGAAACTCTTCAGCCAGTCCAGGCACTTCGTCACTCAGTTTTTCAAACACCTCACAACTCCTGGCATCCGTGTGCCGGTTCCAGTAATTGTCGCAAACGCAAGAAGCGGTGCAGGCCGATATCCTACCATTCAGCAGGGCTTTTCTTTCCATGTCAAGAATGCCTTGGCTAGTTCCTCCAGGGGACCATTTCTTCCCCGTTTGCCTCGTCCACTTCCAAGGAGTATTGCACAAGTCGGTCTTGGAACTGCCAGAAACTTTTCTTCTACCAGACCCATCTTCCAGAACTTGGTAGAGAATGTGCCCATTGCAGGGCGCGCGATCTACAACGCTGATCTCGACGTCAAGCTTCGCAAGGAGAAGGATGCAATGAGGAAGCATGCGAAGGGATCTTCCAAAAAGCAGGGTGGCAAGGAAATGCTGAAGCCCCGAGTTCATGCTTTTTCTGCGAAGGAGAATAATTTCAGCAAGGACACGGAGCAGGAGGCTGAGCTCAACAAATATTTCGTTGTGCCCACCATTCCCGATGTGACCACATGCCTTCTGATCCCCCTCGCGCCGACCCCCACCGCGCGAGTCCCGCTCCAAGAAAATCCGGGATCATTGCTCCCCATTCCTGCATTAGTATCAATTCACAATAATCACGAAATTCATTCCCTGCGCGTCTCAGCATTGTTCTCCCGGCTCGATGCAGCGAATGTGTGGACGCGCCGAGTGAAGTGCTCCGCGTTTTCGCATGGAGGAGGCACGGAAGGCGTTTGCACCATGCTCAAAGTCGAATTTGTAGGCTGGACGAAGACAGAGGTCCGTAGTGTGATTGGAGAAAGCGGGACTGGTTGGTGTGCTCTCGAGGAAGTGAGAACGTCCGAATCGAACGCCCTAGGTGCTCTTAGTGATCCAGACTTTGACGATAGTTCGTCGGATATGTCGTCTGTCTCTTCTGGAACGTTTCAGGACAGTCCAGACGACGGTTCCACGGATTTGATGGCTGGTTTAGGACCCGTCGATCCGTCAGAGTCGCTTCTGATACCTACACTGGACTTTTCTTCGTCGTTTTTGGCTGCTTCCTCGCCTGCTTCAGCATCGCAACCTACCTTTTCGTTTGTCCAGTCCGATGGGGACTTTGATCCATGGTTGGACAACGAAGCGCCCTCAGATGGTGGACTGTCACGTACGGATAGTTGGGTTGATGCCTCGTCTGACGGTGGCTGGAACGGCTTTAGTTCACAGTTTGCGGGGAGGATGGATGCCGCCAGATTTTGATTTTGCTAAAACTATATAACCATAAACGTTCTTGAGTATTTTTTCCAAGCTTGTCCCGTAACATGACCATATGAAGGTTCACCATCACCCCTTTTCCTCCCCCAGATTTTGATTTTGCTAAAACTATATAACCATAAACATAAACGTTCTTGAGTATTTTTTCCAAGCTTGTATACCGTACCATGACCATATGAAGGTTCACCATCACCCCTTTTCCTCCCCCTACGTACTATCCAAACCTCATTTTCGATTTCGTCACAATAGGCCCTCATTCTCGGCCCCACACAGTTATCATCACTTGCTTCAATAAGTACCGACAATCTTGCCCGCGTTATGTCTTGCAATTGAAACCGGATTTTCTCGACTGATTTTTGCATCACCGTCCATATGATCATATGTCCTGCCTGACAAGGATAATACACAAAGAAAATATAGTTACAACAAAGCTGTCATTGAAAGATGTACACCAACTTGCAAACTTCTGTTATATAGGGTGATTCTCTTGGTCTGAATCAGCCTAGCACAGCATCAGGGTAAGTCATTGTCTGTCTCGCCACCATTTTGTGCTGAGGCGTCCCATGTCATTCATAGATCGACTTGTCGCTCTTAACTGAACCGTTTGAAATGTCCGTCTCGTAGATCAATTTCCCATTCTTCTCAATTTGTTCTCAGCACACAAGATATGATCACATTATAGACCACATTTTTGAATGGGATGCTCCATGAAGTAACAGCGAGAGTGCTGTATGATGGCGTGATACAACAGGGACGCGTAATATATGGGGTTCCCGCCAAGAATAGCACAACAGTATGGCCACCAAATGGCCACATCCAGTGATGATGGTACCGGATAAAGTTCTGATGGGCCGTCGCCGCTCGAGGGACATTTGCGCGGGTCTCCGGCGAAATGCTTCGAGAAACGTGCATAACACGGTACTTGGCCTTGCCAGGGTAGTATTCAATATCCAGGCTGTTGTACCTGGTTGTGATTGAGAAAACGCGGACGGCATGCTTGCAGAAGAACTCATGACTAGGATTTTGAGTAACACCCTCATGATAGCTCAGGGCCAGAACGGGTCTCGTGAAAGAATCGACAGTATTTTTTGTGATATCCACGTGCAAATGACATGCTCATGTGATCATATTCACGGACATGAATGTCCGACCAAGGACCGCGTCTTTCATCCTCGTCAATGTTTGTGAACTCGTGTTTCTGACTTTCTGACTTTCTGACCTGGTCAAGTTACGAATATTCAAGTCAGAGAGGCGCATATCACACAATTTTTTTTCATTCCTTGCTTTCCTCATCGAATATCTTTACTGAGAGTTATTGGGACCATTCAGTTCACAGTATCGACTGACTAGTCACTTATTCAGGGGTTCTACCTAGGCAGCGTGACATATCCCCCTTGTAATCTCATTGTGTTGGCCCTGGTTTCTGGTGATTAAATCAGATAACAATCTCAATAAAAGGTGAACGTCTCTCCTTTGACTTATTTGATTGTTTGCTCATTCTCCTTCGCTCATGTCTCTAAGTCTCCCTGACACTCCTTATAAATCGGCGATTACAGTTTCTGTGGTCCACGAAAAGCCGTCAGTGGCGCGAATTGCGGCTGCCATGGATAGGGAGCTCAAGAATACTCTTCACACAATCGAAACCAAGACGTTCTTGGAAAGGATCATTCCTACGATATCTACAATAAACAAGTGCTTTCTAGAATTAAAGAAGGATGGTCAATACACAGGCACTCGCTGGACAAAATTTCCCAAGGAGCGCCCTTCAAACGAGAAACAACTGTATAAACCTCTTGCTACGATTTTGAACGCGATTGTTCGTACCGTTCCGAAAGACGAAATTCGAACCAGGATCATATATGTGGACCGCCACAATTCTCCCCCAAAATCCATTGACGAAGATATGGCAGCAGGGCGTCCTGATGGCGCGGGGGCTCATCCTGACGCT